>JAGDQP010003382.1:0-74232 GCA_022664845.1 Lepisma saccharinum
AGTAAATGTTTCGCAGTAACTTGATGTATGCACTTTCGATGCCTTGATGTTCAAGTGATTTAAGTACTGCTGACAAGGAGACCGAATCGAAAGCCTTTTCAAAATCTATGAATCCCAAACATAATGGAAGTTCATATTCATTAGTCCTTTCCATAACTTCATTCAATGTTTGTATGTGGTCCATTGTGCTAAATCCACGACGAAATCCGGCTTGTTCCCTTCCCTGATTAAAATCCAAGTCTCGTTCAATACGATTCAAAATAACTTTGGTGAACATTTTGTATAGGACTGACAGTAAACTAATTGGTCTGTAGTTTTCTACGCGTTCTTTGTCCCCTTTCTTGTACAACAAAATGATAACGGCATTGTTCCAACTTCTGGGTATTTCTCTCTTCCTCAAGCACATCGAGAATAATTTAGCAACTTCTTCTTTCATCTTTTCACCTCCCCATTTAAACATCTCTGCTGTGAGTCTATCTTCTCCTGGTGATTTTCCGTTCTTCATCCCTCGAAGTACTTTATCCACTTCTTCTTTCATTACGTCTGGGACATCAACATCAATTTCTTCTGAATCTTCATTTCCTAGCTCTTCCTCGGAGTAGTACAATTCTCTGTAGAAATTTTCAAATATGTTTATAATTTCTTCCTTATTTCGTGTTACGGTCCCGTCTGGTCTCTTAACTGCAATTATTTGCTTTTTCCCTATCATGAGCTGCTGTTTGGCTTTCTTCAGGCTCTTGTTTTCCTCTTCTTTCATTTCCCTTCTTTTCTTCATCAAGAGCTTAGTTTCTTCTGAGATTTTGCTCTCTGTTTTCTTTCTGGTGCCTGCTATCTCCTTGGCTGTTTTTCTTATTATCTCAGTCAATATTTTATTTCTGCTATCGATGTCTTCTTCATCCTCTAACTCTTCCAAGGCTCTGAATCTGTTGCTTAGATCTATCTCGAATGTCTGTCTGTGTTTTCCAAGATTTTCCAGATCTAAAACTGACGGTTTTCCTCTGATAAGCTTCTCTCTCTCTAGTCTAGTATTTAGTTTCAGCTTACATCTCACCATCCTATGATCACTCGAGATTTTGAAACTGTTTAGAACAGACACGTCTTGCACAATTGCCCTGTTATTTGATAGAACGTAGTCTATTTCGTTTTTGGTCCCATTTGGGCCTTTCCATGTCCACTTCCTCTGGGGCGGTTTCTTGAAAAATGTATTGGAAATGAACAGTCTGTTGGCTTCTGAGAATTCCACTAATTTCTCTCCTCTCTTGTTTCTTTTGCCAAATCCAAAGTTTCCCACTTTCGTGTCACTGCTCAGCTTGGTTCCTACTTTCGCATTGAAGTCTCCCATTACAATTTTGTAATGCGATTTGCTAAACTGCTGTATTATACGAGAGATTAAGGGTTACCTTTTTTATGCGAGATAGTAATATCTATTCTTGGACACTGTCATGCCAACAAACGTCGAAACTAGTTACGTACGATACTACAAAGGCTCAGTTGAAATGTAATTTCTTCCACAGCATTTGAGCATTCTGAATTGATTTAACTGTCATCGGCACTACCGTGATACAATATATGCAAATTGGCAATTGCAGCTGACATTTCAATGTGAAGTAAAAAGGAAAAAAAAAAAAAATCAGAACAATCCAGAAAATACAGGCTAAACAATGTTTTCACTTGTTCTCTGCTCTGCATCTTCTGCATGTATTTAGCATGCTCTATATTGTTCTGCATTTTTTTTCTTTTTTACATTCCTTTCATGAACATACGGTGAGCTTCTACAGGCTGTCACGCGCAATACAAGGAAAGATTACGACGATTCTATTTTCTATACTTTGTTTACATTAATCCACTCAGTTTTCCTCAGAAGATTCCCAGATCCTAATCAAAACTGGGACTTAGTTATGCAAAAAGGAATCAGCCCACAATGAGGTGAAACTTTTCTTTGTGTATCATTTTGTATGATTGAAACTGAAATTTTTGTACGTTCTTATCCCAAATTACTTAATAAACAGTATGACTTAAGGGAATTTACACGTTCATCGCCTCTGTAACAAACATTCGCCATAGGATTCTAACCTGCGAAAGATGGAGAGCTTTTATCACGAGCACCTTACCTCGAAGGGCCGCAAACAATGCAGACATCGTGAGAGTTGTATAAAGATGAGAGGATATATTACTAACAATCAAATAAGGGCACATAATGAGGTCGAAATTTTGAGAACAAACAGTATGCAGACTTCTTCGAACAAACAAAATACATGCCGAGCTTATTTTCAAAACGTCCCTTGTTCACTAAAATGCAAAATTGAGAAAATGGCGTGATTTAGTTCATTTCAATATTTTTCTAACATATTAAGCAAGGTTTAATGAATCCAGAACGCCTGTATTGTCATTTAATTATCAAAAATTTATGTATAGAAACTAATTAACAGTACTTTTTTTATGGAAAATTTTGTTAAACTTTTACTGCAATTTCTAAGATAATCATGGTTGCGAATTTTCTCTAACTTTAAAAAATAAGAATTGTATTACAAGTGTTTTTTTTTTTTTTTTTTTTTTTTTTCAACATTTATGGCTCTTGGACAAAGGACGTTTTGAAAATAAACCCTTCACATGTTAAGTTTGGTGCATATTGGCTTAATACTGTAGATTTCTATAGCGGACAAACATTAACGCAAGATTTTTAGGGCTTTATAAAATGATTTTTACAATAACGCTTTTATATTAAAAAAAAAAAAAAAAAAAACTTTGCAAAAAAATAATCTAGGACAGCCGATTCGAGAGACGAACTCATTCGATCTTCCGACAACCAATTCTTAGTTAACGAGTACACCACTGACTTGTACTCCTACCTCCACACATTAATACTACAATATATTAATCAAACCTGTACCTAATAAAAAAATTTTAAAAAAATATTATAGCAGATTGCAGATGCTATATATGATTTAAACTCTTTAATTATGAACGAATTTGAAAAATCCTTAAAACGTTAAGTAAAAATACAGTACAGTAATTCTAGCGTGCGCGGAAAAAACAGTATAGGTCAGAAAACACAGTTTTCCAGGAGAGAAGTGTCTTCTTCCCTGCTAGGCACAAGATACCACTTATTCTAAAAGTACAAAGAACCGATTATTCAACTCACGTTTAGAATTGACTTATACCAAGTTAACCGAAGGTGGTGCATCACATACAGATGTCAAATTTTAACTTACCTCATTTTGGCTAATTTCTGACTTGTACTGTCTTTCCCGCGCACGCTATAATTATAGTAGTACGTCTATGTTTGAAAAAACGGTTTTGTTTACTTTGAAATAGAAGTTGTTCTAACATGTAGTAACAGTACTAAACTACTATGTTTTCGGTTTGGTCCCATCAAATTCGGTTAAACGGTACTAGTGTATGCAGTAGGCCTATATACATATATTAAAAAAGTTCGTGGAACTTTGTTCTATTGTTCAGAAATATGAATATTAAAATTTCAACGTTAGGTCTTTCATGCCGTCGAATAACAGCCATATGAGCCATGACCTCTGAAAATCACTACACCAAAACCCATTCATATTGCCGGTAGGGAGGGGGGCTGAATATATTTTAGACTTCTTCCCATGGTGAGAAGTATCTGTTGAGACGCTGAAGAGGTTTCCTCTGTTTCTTAAGTGCAGCAAGATCTTAGTTTTGCAGCTCAGGATAAAAATAAGTCTTGAGAAGAAAAAAAACACTACCAAAGATGCAGAAATGCGTTGCTGCAACTTTACTTGCGAAGTGGATAAGAATAGTTCTGATGCGAGATGGTCGTTAAACGTTCTTAGCTTGGAAATCGATGACAGAGATATGTTTCTATGCTATTGTGTATCCAATCCCAGCATCCCAAACAATCTGCAGCAACTTTTCCACCAACTAAACGGAACTTTCTCAACTAGTCATTCCGGTCAAACTAGAACGCATCAAAAGACATGCAGCAACCTCGGATGCAAAAGCGCTCAACAAGAAGATGCACACGCGATTCTCTTATTTTCTCTGCTACATGTTTTACGTATGACCACTGTCCAGCTAGACCCAAGAGCTCAGCAGGATCGTGTATTTCTGCGCATTAGTTAAGTATTGTAATCCACTAAAGCAGCTATAGGTATAGAGAAACTTGAAGGTTGAAAAAATTAGAGAGGGTGACTGCTTTTAATCTTTTAACTGGCTCTCCCTCGCATACATACAAAAATGAATATCTTAAAGAAGTAAGATCACCCTCGTCAACATTAGAAACAAACCAAACGGGATAGCCCAACGGAATGGTTATTCAGAGATAACAAATGCTATGTAACGGAAGAAAAACCGGTGAAATGTAACGATATATCTCCTAGATAAAATGCTGAGAAAAAAAAAGATGCTGCAGACTTTAAGGTAAGCAAAAATCCAATTCAAGACGTTTCTGTTGCCATCTTCTCAATGAAATATACCAGGACAAAGAAGCATCGTGTCTATTAGACAGAAAAGCCAACGGCGAACAAATTTATTAATACTCAAGGTTTCATGAAATGTTTTAAAGCAAGAACGAGTCAAACTACATTACATGGCTACCGAACTTCCACATCACGGTGAACATCTTGATATGGAGGTGTTTTTTTTTTTCTACAGTTGGTTCTCCGAAGCTTTTAGCGGGCTGTTTAGGGCATCCCTCTTGTCTTTGTTTAATCTGCAACAATACGTTCTTAGGTGATACCAGGTTCACTCACTTCTTCCTACCACCATCTCATACAAATTTGTAACTAGTTTTAATCAACATACTATCAATATAGGATTTGAATTGGGCGTCAGTTGCGCTTGTCACACGGTAAAGGTGAAGTTATTCTCTGTGAGTGAACGGCGCATAGGGGATGTTGAAGTATTCATCAACATATTCTCGACCTACGATACGAAGTGAAGTGGGGTAGTCAAGTCCACTCTCGACCGACTTTACCTTCCCAATGCGCCCAAAGGCTGAGTGTACCTCAGAGTGCCAGGCATGAGAGCACAAGTCTCCAGCGGCCTGGATTTGAACCTGGACCGCCCAATTCGTCAGACGCGTTACCGCCTGAGCCAGGGTGACTCCTTTTCAAACATTTTTTTTTTCTAGCAGGCTCATCAATTGCTGTCAATCTTTATTTCTTTAACCAGATAGATACACCCAGATTCGCAAACTGAAAGCTGCGAAATGGTGTGTTTGGGCGCAACTATTTAACTGAAGCACCGATTTCCTTTAGCGTTTTGTAGTCTGTTCCAGAGTTGAAACCGGGACACTTTTGGTGACCCGCTCGAAACTTGACCCCGACCTAATTTTGACCCAATGATTAGACAATGTTGCCCAGAGAGCCGATGACCGAACGAATCTTGACTTAACTGGCACAGATTTTACCAGATTTGACCTCGCCTTGTTACTGTGTGGCTTGGGTAAATCAATAGTTGTAATTTGTGAGACTCTTGGAGAAATGAGCTCATGTATCTTAAATGGAGTTTAAATTTGCAATTTTTATTTATGGTCGTTAAACATCTAAGGCTCAGGCCGATACAGGGTGGAGGGCAGCATGTTGGATTTAAATTACATGTAATGATCTACGTACTGTAAGCATACCCTAACCTGAAAAATAAATTTCCCCCTGGAAAGGGATAATGGTTAATTTAGAAAGGGTAAATAATTTTAGCGAAATTGTTTTTCTTCTTCTGGGACTGAAGAGGTTTTTCTATTCTATATAATAGTTCAAAACGTATTCTTTCGGAATACACTTACCGAGGAAGGGGGATTATCCGCTGCACACCTCCCGGGTGCTTTTGCTTATTTCGGAGGTATGAGATTATTACTACAAGTTGTACTACTGTTAAAAACTCTTAGGCGTCGTATTTTCCGTGCTCTGGGGGATACCACCACCACCACAGCTGAAATGGGTCACCGGGTCTAGGCTTCGGACTCGGCCTGATCAGATTTAGACCAAGTAACTCGGAGGCTAACTAAAGCAGAGTTTTAAAAGTTTTTTTCTTGCGCTTGAACAATATTTATTTCATGGGTGACCAGGACCAGAGATGCTATCCTCAGAGCACAAAAAATACGCCCCCGAAATTTAGTTTCGCAGACCGGGTCCTCTCGGACCGAGTCGCCTATCTTAGGGTCAGACCGATTCACTGAGTCACCAAAAGTGACCCAGTTTCAGCTCTGAACACCACCGGTCCCACTTATCCTTGAAAGAAACTGTTCAAACGCAACGGTGTATAAGAAGAAAAACTGCTTTGCCCACTGGGTAATCGGGTCCCAATCATAGACCGGGTGACTCGTTTCTCAGCTCTGGTCTGTTCCCATAGTAGTTCCGTCCCGTTCTTGTATTTTCAGGATGCATGTGGAAGAGATTACACTAGTTACGGAGCATTTGTTGTAGTGTATTCGCCCACTGAGAACAATGTCTTGAGCGCACAAAAATGGCAGACAACTCTAGTTGTCTGTAACCAATCGGCTGTATCAATGCTAACTTGCTGTTTTGGTTTTACTTACCAAAGATCCTTGAACTTAATTCTGGAATTCGCTGCTTGCTGTCATAGCGAAATCTTACGTTAGAATATAGCGCTCACGAACATTTGCTGTACGCATCAGCTGCAACCCACCATTTACGTAACGCTGTCCTTCCAGCACATATTACAAATAACAGTAGCGTTTCTTCGACGTTACACAGGATAAAAAGATAATGTTATCGCTACGTGCTGAAAAACATGGTGGCAAGGTATGTTAACCTAGACTATGACCTCTAACGTTGGGAAAATACCAGGCTAGAAAAACAATATTATTGCCCAGATCAAAGCAGTATCTTAAAAAGCAAAAGGTCGAAATGTTAACCGAACTAGTGGAACATAAAGCAGACGGAAGAAGATATCCTAAAAAATAAAGGAAGAACATGAGAGCTGACATTTAAACGAGTGTTCCAGGAAAATAAAATGGCTTCTACCTTTTAATTCCGCGAATTCAAGAATACAGAAGCAACAAAAAATCAAAGGTCAAGCTCTGAAATAACGTCCAAATTGATTACAACATTCAGGAACAGCTTATCATACAGTTCTCATTCAATTCTTCACAGTGATTGTCAGATCCCGTGTGCGGGTGTTATCCCCCCCTAAATTCTCAAGCACATCTACCCAAATTAAGAATTTTTACGTTCAAAATTCGATAGAAACTGTAAAACTCCACTTATACCTTCCCAATTTTGACTTTACACACCTCCAAACTGAAAAACTTCGTGAAATATCTTACTTCAGATAAGATACGTTCTGGCTCTTCACATATCAAGTAAATTATATTGACTAGTAAGAAGTCATCAAGGGTAATAAAGAGAGAACGTCTATATTCCAGCAGTGTAATAATTAAACTAGCTCCATCGTAATGGCAATACACGGTTGGAAACTTATCTTCCTGGAATATTTTTATTCTCCCTCAGCTAGGCCAGTGGCATATTTAAGGCATGACGTTCCTCGTTCACTCTTCCGGCTAACAATGCGAAGTTAGAGGCTAGGGCTTTAGTCTATGTATCATACCGACATTCGTCCGATGGAAGTGAAGATAATTCTGGAAAACCTCCAATCAGGATAGCCGGTAGCATAACTACCTACCTTGGGTTTCTCTGCAGTACCACTTCGAAGTTAGTGACCGTAAACACTGGACCCCGGACGAAAAAATTTAACCTGGTTTAACTAGAAAATGCACACATCCTGTACCCCACTCACAAATTTAAAAAAATAATGCAGACTCAAATACTCCAAATGCAATCATGCCCTAATACATGTCCATCACAAAGGGAAACGTCTGCCGTTTCTTAAAGGAGAAAAAAGAAATGACATCGTACTGCAAAATTCACTTTAAACCACAGAAGGAAAAAAATTAAATTGACAAAATTATCTGGTATTATGCATGACTAACAGACATGGAAAGATTAGATACCCCTCCCCTCCAAAACAGGAAAACAAACAAAAGCAGCGAATTTAAAACTGCAAAAAGACTTTCATGATGCATGATAGTCACAAGCAAAAGGTGTAAGCTTGGTCCCTAAATCGATCGGTCCGCTACAAACCTAATGTATAAAGTTTGGTCAAAAGTAAGGCTCCCTGTTTTTCTATGACTTTCATTTACAACTTACGCACAATTTTCTATGTCCTGAGTTGAAATATAAGCTTATGAGTGACTACTTTTCAATATAGTCTCGACGATTTGTGTACACTCCGATTCATAGAAAATTACTAAATGGTGATGTGATATCTAAACCTAAAAATTTGCGCAAAATGGCAATTCCGAACAAAAAAGCCATGGCAGGATAATAGAATACCTCACTCGTTTAGAAGCTGTTGTTAAATTCTTAAGTTGTTTTCTTGGACACAAACTTTCCTATACGCCTTTTCCATGAATGAGTGATTCTGATCCACTTTGGCAGGAACTCAGAACGCTTTTTGTTGGAACCCCCCTCGGATAGCACTCGGGGGGGGGGGGGGGGGACACCTTCGCAAATCATGTGGTGGACTATTTGGCAAGAAATTTTTAATTCCGTGACAATTTCTTTTACTGTCAGTCGTCTGAAATCAGGTCAATATCTGCTGTTATATTGCGAGTTGTCTTAGTATGGAAATAACCAACTGATCATGAGTTGTAAGCAGGATTGCGTACGTTCAAAAAAAAAAAAAATCCCAAGAACTTTTAACAACACACACAGAGCCTTTGTTTCTGGACAAATTACAATCTCTTGACTATTTTTAAGTCCAATTATTATCTGAGTACCTACATTCAGTTTGGATTAATCCTTCTTGAAACAATGCGCCATTTTAGGTCCCTTAAAGTGTAGCTAACAAAAAGTGGCCTTACAATCGAGCTTACTCCGTCTGTCAATGTCCAAAAACAAATATCAGGAAACCAAAAGGTATAGAAGCAGTTGAGGCGTCGTTTGAAAGGTCTTAGCTCAGAGCTACCGAAACAAGGTCAATGCTCCGAATCAATTTTAAATTCAATTGTTGAAATTGTCCTATTCCGTTAGGCCTATCTACACCACAATTGGCATAAACGTTATTCGATACAAATTAAAAATACTGAATTTGTTCCATACCGTTGTACCTATCCGCATTAAACTTGGCATAAACATTATTCGACACAATAGAAAAATACTATGGATATCAAAACGAAACACAGTATTTTTAATGGTTATGCCAACTAACTTAAAAATTAGATCTTGCAATTTACTTCCATATCGTTCTGCCCATCCGCACCAAAACTTGGCATAACCATTAAAAATACTGTGGGTGTTCCAGTTCCTAAGCACATAAGTTGTTGTTCTTGCCAACCTGGTATATAAAAATTAATGTGCGCACGTATGGTGATATCAAGGGACTTTGTCCGTTTGGGGGGGGGGGGGTGTATAAGTTATTCTCATACCCTACCAATGGGATTAGAGTAATTTCTCAAATACCCAGTTGACGGAATTACCCGAACAGTTTTGACGTCTTTCCTAATCTGAATGTACGCCCAAGTTATTTACTCAGTTATGTTAGTGAGAAGTGCATGACTTCAAACTGCTTAAATAGTGTGTTTATATAAGACCTAGCTGCTATTCACATTCTTGTAGTCTACTTCACAAATAAAAAAGTTCGTAAGTAACTCGTGTCTCCCACGTCTACTATTTATAAGTTTTTTTTGAAGGAAGTTAGTAACCAATAAAAATACACCCTCGTTTCCAACAGGAAGGAGAGAAGGTATCAGCAACACTGATCACGAAGCTTCCTTCAGAACCATCTAAGCCGCACGTCTGCACGCTGAAGAAACAATCCTCCCTGCTTTCAAACAAGGGGTTGCTATGGTAACCAACCCTTCGCGCCTTCTCTCAGACAACAGCTTTACTCTTCTCCCCTCGCCAAGGTCACGTAGGACAGGCGGGCGTGGCAGCAGGTGGGCAAAGTCGTAAGGTATGCGAGAACCAGTGTCTGTATAGATCACGTGACTGAGGTACAGCACGGAGAAAAACTTATCCAGGCAGGATAATAAAAAATAATGGAAAATCACGGACCCATATGCTGTATTTTCAACTGTTTCTACACATGAACGGTAAAAACAAAACCACACACAAAGATAAAACTGACCATCGTAACCTAACCTACACATGGTGTTCATGTAAATCTCATTCAGTATT
The DNA here is from genome assembly GCA_022664845.1 of Lepisma saccharinum. Lineage (NCBI taxonomy): Eukaryota > Metazoa > Arthropoda > Insecta > Zygentoma > Lepismatidae > Lepisma > Lepisma saccharinum. The sequence goes on from JAGDQP010003382.1 coordinate 10,173, forward strand.
AGAGTACACGCGAGACGAATTTTGGTTTCCCAACAAAAATTAAAAGTGAGAGAACCTAAATTACCGCAAAGAGAAAATTGGCAGCCAAATTAACTAATATTTTATTACGAGCACTTCCAAGTCCCATATGGGTAAGTAGCTTAAAATTTAATCCCGGGGCTGTCCTCGTGGAACCACGTCGTTCGAAGTCCACCTTAAACTCAGTCTTGTCCTTAAAGACGTTAATTTCAGTCTGATGGAAGACAATTGAAAACCACCGCCGGTTCACCTGCCCAGGAACTTACCATTAGGTACTACATCTGCCAGAATACCGATATGCAATATTACTCCCAACAACCTTTCTTAGCATTTGTAACAAATAAGCACAATGAGATTATTACAGAGTCGATGGGTAGCAGAGTTCGATATGTCGCACACGTTGCCAATACTGAAGCAATATTGATAAAGAGTTTTATTAATGAGCTGGTTGGCTTCTAAGGACGGAACACAGTTTCTGGTATAGTGTGCCCATGACCACGCGCACAAAAAGCGAACGTGCTTATCTCGGTCAACCATGGTTCTAGTTCCTATGCTGTTGCCAGGTAAACGGCTTCGGTGTTGCCAAATTGTAACTTGATGGTGTATTAAAAAATTTTCATTGACTACTTTCTACGAAACATGAGCGTTTTATTATATAATTAGCAATAAGCATGTAACAGTGCCCGCCCCTTCGTTCTTGGTCGAGCATGTGTCTCGCATTACTAGTTATGGATGTTTTCATTTTAAACCGAACCCTTCACGGTTGACATATTTCAACCCCTTTCTATCTTGTAAACAAGGGGTTCCGGGTACGATTCCCGGTGAGGACACAAGTGCTTCGAAGCCCATGTTAAATTGCAGATCCCATCCTTAGGACGTCATCTACGTCCGATGGAGGGCAATGGCAAATCACCATAGGTTCACCTTGCCTACGGACCATCGGGCAGATTACCAAGCATCATAATCATAAGCTATCTACTTCAATTCATGGAGCTCTAAACAACACATTACTAGTGTTTCTTGCATAGACAGTTTTGCTGCTTAACCTCATTCTACCCCTTGACGCTAAAACTACAGACACCAAAGTTTTCAATAGATACCTCAAAACCAAGAATTGAAAGTAAACATTTTTATCAACTCCACATCTCAAATAAAATGGATTCAAGACTATCTGCGACAATGTTCCAGAAACTTTACATCGTGAAATTCAGGTCGTTAATATCTAGAAGATAACCGGGAAGCATTCACAACCATAGGCAAAGACTAGCATGAAAACTTCGTGGGGAGAAACTCAAAACAGACGTTCAAGAATAACATCCTCGCGTGAATAGAAAACAAGAAGTCTAGTCACGCCAATATGTCAACATATTAATTCTCGTCTGGAAGCATGCACTGCAATTCTCGGCCATGGTTAATGAGTAGCGTACGGAAGTAATAGGTGGGAATGAGTCTTCTATTACTAACATCTTAGAAATAAAGCTAGCTAGCTCTTTCTTTCTCTTTTCTCTCTCCAGCACATCTATCTACACCGCTGGACTAATCTGCAACCTAACTTTGGGTGTCAACATCACTTTACCGAACAAGTTACCTTAGAGGCTATTCTGACCTCTCCGTTGGGTAAAAACTGATATTATCTGGACGACTTAGTACTCAGCCCACTCTCTTTACTTACGCTTAAAACAGACAAATGACGACAAATATTTTGGAATGTCGAGGGAATATCACGAACTAATCCACAATGTCAATGTTTTAGACGAGATCTGAAAACCATGTTTCACAGGCCATAAAATTGTTCGTCTAAAGAACGTGTCGCTTTTCAAGATTCCAATATTGTTTTTCAATTTTCAAACTACCTCCATGTCTTCGGTACTCAAGTTCATCGCAGCACTAACAATCGTTCGCCATTGGATTCTATCCTGGGCAACATCAAACCAGTTTTCATTGTGAACATCTACCTCACAAAGATCCCTTCTAATACTGCCATCCCAACGACGTATCAATCTTCCCAACGGTATCTTTCCCTCCGGATTACCAACCACAATAGATAAATCAATTTGAATTTTATTTTTGACCTTTAAGGCATCTAAGGATCCGGCTAGGATAGCGGAGAGGAAGGGATTCGATAAGATGGCCAGGGCCCATGTTTAAAGTGCAATGCCGGCATTCGCCTGGTGACAGGAAAAACCCTAGAAAAAAATTCAGTCAGGATAGTCGGCCTCTTGGATCGACCACACGACCTCCTGAATGTTACGTCAATGCTACACTGAGCTACGGCGGCTCGGTACGATAGGAGTTTTATCTTAGTTTACCCCCACCCTACCCATCTTCGCCGTAGCGATTTCATTATTCTTATAATGACGAGTAGATCATATAGTTCATTATGCAGTCTCCTACATTCTCGTTATCTCGTCCCGAATATCTTTCTGAAAACATTTTCAAAACGGGCGCTCAGTATTAAAATATGCGGTCTATTTTGACCCGAAAAAAAAAACTTATTACATCTTAAAGTGCAGGTCATTATGAAATCTACATAGCATTTATGTTGAGCTTGCGTATCACTAAGGCATTTGCTACCGCACTGAAGTGCCGCGTTTATGAACTACTTCTCAATGTGAAAATAAAACTATGAGCAGTTATATTTTGCCGATTGAATTGAAATTACACTTAGAAAATTGGGCACAATTCAGCGTATGGAAGTATTGCCACCTTATCCATTAAAATATAATCCACAAACTATAAACCTAACCAAAGAATAATATAAACAGATACAAAGGAGTGGTTGACAAAACCCATGTTTTTTTTTAATAAAAACTAAAACAAAGTATGTTTGAACCAGTTTTTTCTGCTTTAAACCAGTTACTTTTTTAATATTTTGCGTTATTTATTTATATTAGATATGGATAGAAGTAAGTTTGTCCTTAATGTCCTTATGCAGAAAGGATGGGAACTACAGATACAGCTTAAATTGGAATCCGAACCACTACTCTGTTTGCACCTGAGAAATTGCCCTCCACCTGGACTCGAACCCGGGACCCCATGATTATAAATGCAATGAGTACCGACTCATTCACGGAGGACACCTGAGAGAAAGACGTACTGATCTTGCATACTTGTGAATATAATTAAGTCACTTCAGAAGAACAACTGCACAAGTGAAATCACTGTACAGTTACACTAACTATATGGCTTACGAAATTGCAAGTTCATCGACGCAGTAACAAACGTTCGCCAGTGGATTCTATTCTGGGCAACATGAAGCCAGTTTTTATTACGAACACCTACTACTAAAGTTATACACATTATTAAAATAAATGGACAATTTCAAAAGACTACAGACCTAATTTAGTCCAAACTAGTTCACTGAGGCAGAAAAACATAGTCTTACTTTACATATCAATTAAAGAAGTGAATCAGGGACCCCTTGATTAAAAGGAAAATAATATTAAATTAACGCAGATGGAATCGTCACTATGAAATTTACACAATTTGTGGCATTTTTTTTTAACCTCTTTTGTTGTTGCTGTTGAAAAAAATACCTGGTTTAAACCATGGTTATTTTTAAACTGCAGTTTAAACCAGTTAGCCCTGCAAAGAAGCAACTTAAAAAATAAAAAAACTGGAAGTACAATCATAAATACAGTGTCAGAAAAACCGCGACAAACTTACGGAGGTGATTGTTCGCATCAAAACAAGAATTTTCATTTCAAATAATCTGGAAAAACGTTTATTTTCGGAGCTAGAGGCATCGTCACAAATGCTCTTGACAAGCGACTTAAGCAGTATCAGGGTAGTAAATATGACAATTATACCCAAAGAATGTATCTGAACAATATTTATAAGGAGTGTATGTTATTGGGGAATCCCTACAAAAGTATTTCTCTGTGATTGAACTGACACTATCCAGTAAAAAAAAAAAAAAAAAAACATTAATGCATTCTAAGCTGCACAATTCAATTAAAAACTTATGCTGCTCAGAACTTCGGGCACAACGTCTACCAATTTGCTAAGCCGATAGGATTTCATTATTTGTCGAGATATTTCATCATCTGTAACGATGACGCATTAACTTTGGATGACAAGCTCCTTTAATAATAATAATAATAATAATAAGTACGATCATCTACCAATTTATTGTAGACATTCGGGAACAAAGCAGTGCAGCCTGCTTGAAATGCTCTCACCCGCAAAGCATTGCAGCTGGGCGGGTTGCATAACTGTTGGAAATTTCATGGACATTGCCCCTACAACCATCAACATCGAACATTATCAAAGTGAAATGATCAAGTAGCCAAACCGAGGTCTTATCAGAAGTTTTTTTTTTTCTTTTTAACAAGCTTTGGTTCTATACCATTTCTGTGATCAAGTTAAGAAATATACTGAACCTTTACCTTTGAGCCACGAAGCACTAACGAATAATCTCTCTCTCCTCAAAAGCTATGATATGTTTCTCTAACTCGAACAATAAATGCTTAGGCTACTTACTACATTCAGTTACTATGGCATTCAGGATTTGTATTTGAGACCAAAATGAATCTCTCGCATAATAAGATTTCAATATCAGCCATACATTTCATCAGCACATTTTGGCGGTGAACGAACCACATGCAACTTATGCTCCTCCCCTACATCTGAGTTCACAGCGGGAGTGTCTATTTTCATCGTGTATATATCTGGATCTAAACATTCCAGTTCACTCTTATTTATCTCGTTCTCACCAGCACTCAACCAGTCTACTGAAGAATGTTTACATAGTGCATGCTTCTATGGAGGAAAAAGAAATCAACACAACCTCCACTTTCACCTCAACGATCTCAATTCAAGTGTTTAGAGCTGAAATGTGTTACTCGAATGCTAACTTACGCAAATGCGAGAAATCTTCGTAAGCAACAACTAATAAACTGAGATGCCAAAATATTAAGGCATGTGTAGTAGCACCGTCCTTCTCCCAAATAAAAGCTGTTACACAAATTGGAATGGAATTTTCAAGGTGTTTGGAAGGAGTTGTTGATGGGAATTTCCACAAAGGCATTCTACAGAAGTGTACACACAATTGTGTTTGTTTGGTGTGGCTATAAGGCTTCAATCTGAATTCTACAACTTCAGCTTTATGAGAAGTGAGAGGTAGAGCGTTGGCATAACATTCAGGAGGTCGTGGGTTCGATCCCAGCGGCCGACCATCCTGACAGGTTTCCAGGTTTTGTCCTATCACACCAGGCAATTCCGGGATGGGACCTCTAACATGTCACCTTCCCAGGAATCCTTTTCTCTCCAATATCCCGGCCTGAGCCTCAGATGCCTAAAAGCCATAAATAAAATTCAAAATGGGAGGAGAAAAATTGGACAGGGACCTAATCTGAAGGTATCATTCCAACATTACCCTCATATGACTAAGGAAAAACTGTAAAATCTGTCAGGATGGCCAGCCCCCGAGATCGATTACAGGACCTTCCTAATACAAAGCCAACGCTCTACCAACTGAGCTACGGTCGCTCGGTATGTGGCTATTGAGTGACAGCACTATGTTCCACATAACTGCTTAATCCAGCAAGCGTCGGAGATAAAGGACTACCTGGATTACAAACCATTCCTAGTTGGAGCTTTAATAGCATGAAGGGAATGCAAGAGGATTGTGTGTATGTCGCACCTCGTCGAAGCACTACGATCTCTCGACTTCCAGGATAATTTGTGTCAGTGTCGGAAGGAGTAGCAGTCCTGGCTTTTAATTCCAGCTAGAATTAAGGTAATTATGGTCAGCGTACACTGTATTTAGCTATATTCAGATATACTACCCTGTGTTCAATTTGTCGGTGGGGGGAGGGGGTAGAATATGAGGGATTTTCCCCGGTAGCTGATTCCGATCATCCCAACCAGGGATAAAACCTTTGTATTTCTACCCAAACAGCTAGTAGGTTGATGAAACTTACCAGCAACCACTAGCTTTAGTATCCCCATTCGTAATTTATGACAAATCGAACGCTAGCTATGTACTTGCCTGACTGAACTAAAATGAGGATTGTATCTGAATGGCCTTTGAGAAGGCATCCTAAAATTAGGCTGATGCTATCTCACTTTATACTGATTGCGGAGAAATTAGTACTATATTAATGCCGGTAAAGGTACCTGACTTACCCAGCTCCGCATGGTCTAGACATAAGAAATAAAGACTTCGGATCAGCACTGAGACTAAGCAGGCTCGAGTCTCCTCGCCGGCTATCCTTTTTCAGTGATTTTGTCAGTTTCACCTCGAGAATACTGGTATTACCCTGACCTTCGCTACCCCACTTTTACGAAAGAATGCACCAAGAACATTATCTATCAAGCTTGGTAACAGGATTCTGAATTCTGGAGTACAAAAATTTCACCCAATTCGCATTTCAATTGGTGACTTTTTTCAGACTCCACGTGCAATCCAAACGAAAGTGAAAGTCTGTGATGCAACTGGTCTTTCAACTTTCCCTATATGTAGGCTGCATAATCTTGGGTCAGGGATTCCTTCTTATCGTCTCTGGTAATGAGCACAATTATCAACTATCCAACTAACATTCCATCAAGTCTTCCTTACCAAACAAGAAGCACTTATGTTCTGCACACTTCAAAAAAGGCTTGCTTGCACTACCTTGTTAAAGTTGGTAAAAAAAAAAAAAATCTACGTACGTTCACTTGATGGTCATAAGAATATGCATTTACATTCTTATTTTTATAGTCAAGGAAATATAATGAATGATGCAGGAAAAATCAAACTGAATGAAAAAAGAGAAAACTGAATTGTTCAATGGTTATTGTTGATATTATTATTATTATATTTGTTTATTCTTTTTGCTCTAAATGTAGTCCAATAATTCAAAATTTATAGCAGGTCATGTGAATTCATTCAAGACGGGCATTTTCAATAATGACAGCGATGCTTTCGAAAATGTGTTTCGTCATGCAATTCCTGCCATTTTTTTTTTTTTTTAGATCGCAAGACAATGCTGTTGATTTTTTTTTTAATGTATATGTAAAATGAGTGGACTTTCAGACACGCATCTGAATCTTGCAGGCCTATTGCTTCATTTGTTATAATGAAGGAAGTACATTACAAACAGCGAAGTTATCGAATTTACTTTCACGACCGAGCTCTAGATGTGGAGAATGCTGGAAGATAACAGCTATATGAACACAACCTCACATCACAATAGGAGATATTCCAATGGAAGTATAAATTTGGGGTATAAGGCAGTAAGCCTGTTGGGCATGAAGGTTATATAAGTCATGGCGCACACCGTAGGCGCGCCCGCCGGAAGGTTAATAAAAATTCTAATTTTCTGTTTCTTGTCACTATCCTACAATGTTTAAAATTAAATCCTTTGGTTAGAAATCTGCATCCTTTTCTTCCCGGAAGTATCTCGCTTCAGAGTAATGGGTTGCGAGTTCCATAAGCCAGTTAGTCATGCATAAAGCGGAATACACACACATTTCGTTTTTCGTTGGGTGTCCCTCTCGCAAATTAGTACAAATGAAAACAGGTCACTGATATATTTTAGAGTTTAAAAAAAAGCATATACTTTTGTCCATCTGTCAAACATAATGAGTCTTCACACAACCTTCCCCGCGAAAGGAAAAAAACAAATAAGTACATCAACCAACTTTTCTTTGTTTTCGAGTTTTGACTTGTTTTCTGAACATTAGCACCCGCACGTCACCGACAGATCATAATCGACGATGGAAACACTACAAGGTCGCTTTCTCACGTGTTGTGTGGGCAGTGAACTTCACCTAGCCGAAACCAAAGTCGGGCACTGTGGCAACACTGCAATGTCTCAAGGTCACCTACCTACCTACCTACCACTGTTCCGGATAAAAGGGAAGAAAGAACAGCAACGAAGTCGCTATGAATCTTCATTCCATACACGACCCTGAACCATCAATTCTATTCCACCAGGGCAAAAAAAAAAAAAAAAAAAAAAAAAAAACGTGGGGACGAAATGCGCTTACAATGGCAGTTGTGTTTATTCTGAATTTCGTTGTTCTTTTTCTAACGTGCAACACTCAGGTTTAAAGAATGTGCTAAAGTAACATATGAAGGATGCTATGTTTCTTTCTCATAGGCCTTCAGGAAGAACATTAAGTCTTCAACATAAAAACATTAGAGTTGTAACTTAATTCTGAAAACTTGCTTACTATATTTTTTTTTTCTTCGGCGAAGTACCTGGTTTAATGAGGCATATATAGTATTAAAAACTTCATCCCTTAATTTTCCTACTTTGAAAATGTTATAAGTTGACTGTTAGTCACCGCAGCTCTTTAATAATAGGTACTTATCAGTTATTACTGCTGAAGAAATGCTACTGATAAATACAAGGTTGAATCCAATATTTTCGTGACAGTATACATATGCCCAACAAGTGGTTCGATACAACTACTAAATTTTGCTTCGTACCTTATGTTATTCATTATTCGTGTGCTCAAATATAAGCCAGGGGCTCGAAGTTATTTTCTCATTACATCCGTTGCTTGTGTCACAAAGAAAAAGGTTGAGCAGGATTTGGCAATATGAGCCCAACCAGAAAAAAAAGGCTTTCTTCGTGTTCGGCCCGCTTGAAAAATGTCACTTAAAAATCCAGTGTTTTCTTTTTTTTTCGGGGGGGGGGATTAATTTTTTATTTTAAGGTTAATGCAAAGTAAAGATCTCCAACAAAAGACGGCAGCATTATCTCCGTATATGTCTAATTCATATTTAACGTTGCACGAAAATTTCAATGCTGCTCCTACAAATTCCGAAAGTTCAAAAACTTTCTTTGAAAGTTCATAACCAGTTCAAGAGGAGTTCTTCTATCCGTGCCGATTGTTATTTTCTTGTTCATTGTTGAAAGAACTTCACTGTTGTTATGGATATCCAAACCTATAATAATGAAGCTCTTTCAACAAGGAACAAGAAAGAAAATGAAAAAATCGGCACGGACTAGTTACGAACTTTCTTCCCGGAAAGTCTGCACTCTCTCGGCTTGAATTTGTAGCAGCACAAAAATTTCGTGCAACGATAAAAATACATTAAACATATAGGGAAAATGTGCTGCCATCTTTTGTTGGAGATCTTTTGCTTTGCATTCACCTTAAACGATTTCTGAGATGAGAACACACCAGAGAATTGCATGATAATTAAAATTATTGCATTTTCGATTGTTAGCACGCAGATGACAACTAATGGAAGGGCTCAATTCCAAACGTGGTTAAATCCGATTAGCAAAGTTCTGTTGAAAGCTAAATTCTAACTAGGTACTTTGGCCCACAAGACGTATTAGCGGATCTCTGTGCGTTGAACACTTCTGGCAAGCCAAACTTTTAGAAACATGCATTTGATAATTTAAGTTCGTCGTGCTCTGTAGATTTTTGAAAAGTGGGTATAACCACTTTTGGCAGGCAGCGTGCTCTTCAACTGTCATTAAATCTCGGAAATAATATTACTACCAAAAATTTACAACACCAAGTTTGTGATATTGAAATAAAAATAAGAATCCGAGCTCAGTACATCAATGCAAACTATTGAATAACGTTTCCCCAACTGTTGTTTTCGTAACCCACTAAAACTATTAGCTCTTGTAACTAGAAAGATGGCAATTTTAATGAATTTTTACGTTCTTTCTTTAGTTCAATGGTTCTTGGTGTCTTCAAATCTTGCAACGTTAATTTAACTCATCTCCCGACGTCACGCAATGATAAAAAATTATGCAACGACGTAAGTCGGGTGACAATACAATATTCAATTGTTAATTTCATGTATTTCTATATATTTTAAAAGCATATTTTAATCATTTTAATAAGGACTTTTATCCTTAAATAAATACTATTCTGAAACGATCTGTCGTTTGACTGGTTGCAGAACACTTGAGGATTTGGGTTACGAAATATTAGCTTGACAAGTTTCCGGACACCGAAATAACTCGAAACAATAATAAAAGAAAAACTTTTTGAAGACATACTTTTCTTGAACAATTCGCACTAGAAAGTAAAAAATAATTTTGTTTATGCTTTCCTTTTTAGTCATGCATAACAAAATTATTTTTTACTTTCTAGTGCGAATTGTTTAAGTAAAGTATGTCTAAAAATGTTAATATTTTTACTTTAAATTTTTTATTAAATTACTTAAAAAGGAAATTTAAAAGTAGGCCTATATCATACGATTAAGTCTTTGTACTATCAAAATCATTGACCTTTATGCAATGTTAAATTCCGTGCAAATTACTAGAATCGAGAAGTATTGTTAATATAAATTTTAAACCGATCCCATCCACAGAAACCGAACTAATCAGGAAATCAGAAGAGAATAAAAGATAAAACAGCACTGTGTGTTACCGCGTCTGTTGTGGTCTGGTGATCGGCATGCCAGAATGCAATGTGGCACTGGGAATGTTGAACAGCAATTGACACCCTGCTCAGGCGGACCATCCCAAATGGGGTCCTCCATTGTTTTCTTCAGTTCTCACCAGGCGAACGGAAAAAACCGGGACCAACAATTTTCGTGGGCTCCGAACCACGTCGCGGCTTCAATTCGGCGCAATACGTCGGATAGACGAAGTGAGGTCTCTCTCACACAGAACAGGCCAACTCCAAGCCTCCAGATTCCAACGTGGTACAGCTGGTACAGCGTTGTCTTCGCATTCTGGAGGTCCTGGGTTCGATACTAGCGGCTATCCCGACAGTTTTTTTTTTTTTTTTTTTAGGTATTTTTCTCAGTCATATCAGGCAAATGCCAGGATGGCACTTTGAACTTAGGTCCTAGTCGACTCCTTCGGCAGATGTTGGACAGTTTCAAACCCCAAACAGTTTCGATTAAATCGCCAACAGATGCAGTTCACAGGACAAGATACTTGGTCCACATCAAACGTAGTTGCCTCAAGTTCCGACTCAGCTTCTACAGTTATCTATTAATCAATTTATTTTGCAAAATAGTTTGGTTTAATTTCAATTACAAATTATAATAATTGTCTTTTCAGCTCTAAAAGGCAACTTATTCTACATTCTTTAATTGGTGTACACTTTTACATATATAATCATATCATTCTTCTAATCATTTCAGAATCCCTATCTACTAGACAAATTAACATAGGAGACAAATGTCTTCAGATTTGAATTTCCGGGAACAAATTAGCCTTAAATGATATGTCACAACCTTCCCATTTAAAATTCTCCAGCTGAATCCAAGATGGCGTCCGTGATTCTCATACCACCACCAGATATACCCTTCAACTGTCATTACTCAAAGGTTTGATCATATTCTCGCAGCAGTTTCATCACAACATGTGTCTTCCTACGTATTCCTTACAATGTACAAATGCGCACAAATCGATGTTAAAAAAAAAAATCTTGTTCAAAATTTTCAAAAAGGTACGGTCTATGGATGTCATTTCGTGTATTATAGGTTAAAACCTAGAATTTCAAGTAAATATCTGCTAATCAGCTGGGATAGTTCCCTCTCGTTAGCCACTATTGATATGACCCTCCTCAGCTGTATTGGAAACTTATAAAAAAGGACGCTATCATCATTCGTGCCAAGAACAGTGACATTCAGAAAGCCACCAAATTATATCAATAGCAGATGCCAATTTCTGCAAAGCAGTGAAATTTTTTTATAGCATTTTATACTTACATTCAACGTAAAAAAAGATCAGGCACTCCAGCACTTTTCAGATTTTCATCCTCCGTATACACCAAACTGCAATAACAAAGAAAATATTCATTAGAACACGTGTCAAACTGTATTCTGAACACATGAAATGAAGAAAGAAAATTAAACGTTTAAAGTTACTTCCCTTAATTCAAACTTAAAAGTAAAAAAATAATTTTGTTTATGCATGACAAAAGCAAAGCATGCGGGCGCGCTCTCATATACAATATCTCTATAAATTCTTGAATTGGCGCACCACATGCTTTTATTTTTAGTCATGCATAAACTTTTGCTTTTAGTACGAACTGTTTAAGAGAAGTTCTAGTTTAAAAGAAAAATCTGTTAAAAAACGAAGAAATTGTTGTAGGTTCCTTATAAATCGTCCACAATAATTATGGGCAACTTAGTCAAATGTAAGTATATTGTGGTTCAATCCCTGAGGTTTTTTTTCCCTGTAACACCAGACAAATGAAGGGATGGTACCTTCAACTCCTTAACTCATCCTGGCCTGAGCCTTAGATGCCTAAAAGCCATAAACAAACATTCAAATTGAATACTGTCTTAATGTACATGTGGTTAGAAAATATTTTTGTGTAGAATGTTTACTAGCAAAAATTTATAGAATTACTCTCCGGTCCGAATATTTATGAGAGTGAGTGTAAGTGCACATTACAACAACAAAATATACAGAAGTACAAAATAAAAAAAAAAAAATCAAATTATAAATTTAAAAAAAAACTAACTAGGACTGGATTCTTAGCCAAAATTATCTACTACGCTAAACTAGAGAGCTTGGGTGGTAAATATCGAGGGAAAAAAAATCGGAAGATTAAAATCAAAGCACTTTAGGGCTATTCGACGACACAAACCTGAAATCGCCAAAGGAACCGGCGAACACGTTTTGCACCGCATCGCTTGTCCGCCGAGATTGCCTGTCCCTGCCTGGAAGTCGGTTCGAGGCTTTCCATGACTTTTTATCTCAGCTTATTGCTTAATAGATTTTGTATTTTCTCCCACCAATTTTACATGATGGTGGTAGCCAGAGCTGAAACGAGTCATCGGATCTAGGCTTCAAACCCAGTTATACCAGATTTCGACCCAGTAACCCAGAGAACAAAACAGCATTTCATTATTGCTTTGCGTTTGAACAGTGCTTGTCAGAAGTGACCAGGACAGAAAACATCCCCACAGCACGAAACATACGACGCCGAAATTCGCAGACCGGGTCAATCGGAACAAGTTTCGGACCGGGTCACCTAAAGTGATCCGGTTTCAGCTCTACTGCTAACCAAAGAGGGCCCACCCGTGAAACCAAAGAGAGGTCATACAGCCACTGGTAAACGAAAGGACTCCGCATCAGTGGGCGGTGTCGCGTGTGCCACAAAAACAACTTGGAAGGGCCCTTAGAGTACTGAACAGGTCTCAATATACAAACTATTAAGAAAATATAGTGCCTCAATAGAATATGAATGTATTAAAGTACTCACCATGAAATTGTACATGCCCCCGGCCCTTCTTGGAATTTGTGAGGATTATAACTTAAGCACTGTCTTTATGTTGGTAATAACTCTTTATAAGTATTGTGTTAAAACTGCTAATTTTGGAGGACCGACAAGACGCTCACGATGCTAGCAGGGAGTACGCTACACACACATACACACACCCGACACACCCCTAACACCCTCCCTAGACTTCAACAACACCCCCCCTAAGAAAAATTTCCAAACACCCCTCTCGACATTTAATAGTGAGAAATTTCTGGAATTTCGATTTACGAAGACGGCAGTTATGGTAATACACAATCAAATCTTGGTAGTAGTTTTGCATTTATTCCGAAGAAATAGCTTCTTTTGGGCTACATTCCTTTGTCACCTCGCCAAAATCTATCAGCAGCAAAACAAATGAGGCAGGAAACAATAAACATTCCCGTATGAAAGCATCTGTTTGGTGGCTGCCCCCTGCGGTGTTAGAGTGCAGAGATGCTAGACTCATTTCAGATGCACTCATTATCAATTAAGTTGTTTTGTGTGTACAGTGGAAAAGGCGGAACGCCTCAAAATGAAGAGGAGAATCATTGAAACAAAGGAACGAAGTTTAGGAGCTCGTACATATGCATTAATTTTTCTAATTTAAGTGAATCTTTGCTTCATAACTAAATTAATGGAAATGAAAGTAACAGTGTTTACAAACTTGATGCGATGACCTTTCTATGTTCTTCAGGGTTTTATTTCATCATACTCTCATTCATTCAAAAGAAAACAGGTAAAATTCATCTATGTCAACGCTAACGAAGATTTTGTGAAACAAAAGCGATATGAAATGAAGCACCGAGCGGCCGTGGCGCAATGCTTTGGAGCTGGCTTCGCATTCCGGAGGTCCAGGATTCCATTCCTGGAGACGGCCATCCTGACTGAAGTGTTCAAGTCTTATCAGGCAAATGCCGGGACCATATGTTATTTCAAGGCTATGTCCGTTTCCGTCCAATTTCCTTTCCCATTGTTCATGCTTGTTGTTGTTGCTAAGCTCCAATGTAAAATAGTCTCCGAGTTGTATATGGAGATACCCGAAATAAATAAATCTTCGGAAGTCTGTGTACAGACAGACCACAAGTGGCTGGAGACAGTCATATGTTTCCCTACTTAGGTGCCAGTTAAATAAGGTATCATTCAAACACTCACTCATTTGTGCCAGATTTCAGTACTCGAACTCGTGACGTACAGACTAGCACAAACACACATACAGACAGACAATAATTAAAAGAGCTTTCTTTTTTGTTATCCTGAACGTGTTACGTTGTCGCTAAAGATAAAAAAGAGTCCTGAAAAAATTTCCTTAGTCAAGATAGTATGACACTGGCTACACAGTTTTTCCGATTTTTTATTTAACTCTACTCCCAGATGAAATGATTAGCACCGAAGCCCTGCGTGCGCTTTCTCTTATTTACATTGGAACTGACAATATTTGAAATTCGAAGAGTAAAGATAAGAGAGACTGCGGTAGTCCGGGTTCGATTAGCAGAATTTTGATACTTATCCAGTATCGTGATAAATATTAGGGAGACACTTTGAATACAAAAACGAGCAAATTGGTATCATGGGAGCCAAAGTACAACTGCGACGAGAGCCGATGCGCTGACTATGTACTACCCAACGAAAAGCAGTTTGAATTTTATTTTATTTATGGCATTCAAGCATCTCAGGCTCAGGCCGAGCTAAAAGCCGTCTGGCACACCTTGGCGCTCGACGGAATGTCGTACCATTAGTTTGGGTTTGAGTTAGTAGATATGATTTTAGGTGTTAGAAACGTCAGTGTGGGAAATTTCTGCATGGTTTGAAAAAGAAACGAGATCATGAGTAATATTTTCTCGTCGTGAAAGTTTAAAGAACTTTATTCAAACGTCCATCAATGCTTTGGTTTGTAGCGACAGAAAAACGAAAAATAGATACCAGAAACGTTCCTCCGGAAATATATATGTTAGCGACTAATCTGAAAATAACCTTATTGGTCAAAAGTTGAATTTTGCATTTTTAATGTTTTTCTGCTTCTAATTGAGCATTCCGAAAAAAAAAAAAAAAAAACTAAAAATGACATTTTACAATATATTAGTCAATTCACCTTAATACCGCTAAGAAGAATTGAATTTGTGGAAGTGGATGCCCTGAAGTGGACCCAGAAGAATTGAGTCCATGATTTCAGCATTTGTTTGGAAAGCCTCAATGAAGTCGGTCACTTTGGGCATCAATCCGAGAACTTTGGAATAAAAAGTGCATACAATTTCTACTAAGTTATTTTATCAACTGTGATGTAATCTTGATATTTACTCCAGGAAAGCTTGAGAAAAGTAGAGCTTACATTTATTTAAAATGTATATTTTTTGCTCTAAAGACATAGTCGAGGTAAATAATCTCTTTCATAGTAATTAAAATTTAATAATAAATATATATCCATATTACCAAATTAAAGCTTGCAAAAGCTACACAAGTGCAAAAAAATAAAAATAACAATATCTAGAATTATTTGAAAGCTAATAGTTCTGTTGGTAATTCATTCTACTCGATGAAAATGATCCGAAGCGTGAAGATCAAAACTCATCATAGTCTAAAATCAGTTTCCTACATAACGACAGGAGTAAGTTGTTTAATTTCTTCGCAAGTAATTAAATAATAATAATAATGCTTGCTATTTACACACATTGTCCTTATGTGGTTATGCACAATTCTTATTTTGAAAAGTTTTACAAACAGAAACGCGCACATGCATGCATACATGGTAAGATAATTATAATGGATGGCTGTAGAGTATAGTGTATAACTGAATATGAATTACACCC
The DNA here is from genome assembly GCA_022664845.1 of Lepisma saccharinum. Taxonomy (NCBI): domain Eukaryota; kingdom Metazoa; phylum Arthropoda; class Insecta; order Zygentoma; family Lepismatidae; genus Lepisma; species Lepisma saccharinum. Next base: position 26,165 of record JAGDQP010003382.1, read on the forward strand.
CCCCCCAATAACTTTAGACACCCCCTTCGACTACATTCCTGGCGTACTCCCTGGATGCTAGTAGTAGCAAAAGTGGATTAAATGGTCTCTTTGGAGTCACATTATGCTTCCAAATCAGAAGGACCGGCTGGGGCCCATCCGGGAATTCAGAGTCTCAGCCCGGCTAGTCCGCATCTACGACCGGGATCCCCTGTTGTTCAAAAATGTTATTTTATAACGTGTGGCATAAAGTTACAGAACCACGGACCGTTTGGCGGGCGGGGATACGTAATGAACGCGACACGCGTCCTCGCAGTATATCTTATGGTTGAGGAAAATAACATCAAAAACTATTCTGAAGAATATATTTCGTGTTCCTTTATATGAATCCTTAGATGACTGCCTAAAAATAATTATCTTCATTCCAAGGGCACTACATTAAATACAAATATACAGCACCAAAAGGAGAGAACATCTCGAAGAGGTGTAAAATATAAAAAGCCTTGAAACGATAACGCATATTTATATTTGAAAATATTTTAGAATTCTCCAACCACACTACGGGACGAAACAGCTTGACTGACACGGATTTTGGCCCCTTGCCATCACTAGTTCGTTCTCAAGGTGAACCCTGAACCACAAGAAAGCACTGAAGTACGACAGCACTGACATTGAAAACTGCTCTCTCGCACAGTATCAGCGCGAGTCAACAACAGATCCATCCAAGCGAAGTAATCAACCAGTGGGCTGAACGTATTGACACGCGAAGAGCTGTGATTATCCCAGACAGACCACAAGAAAACATTTGAAGATAACAGAATTCCAAGTTTCTAACACTCACTTTTTCATCCTGTTGCTGAGTGCGTAAGCCGTCGAACAATAATTAATCCTTGCTTTCGTTAAAATGTTAATTTATATGTAAATTCAATTATGTCGCGGAAGGAAACACTAATATCTAAATTATGACACTACTTACGTACTAATTTGTCTTCAATTTTCCAAATATATTTGAAGTTTCATTCGGGCCCGTGGTGATACAGTGGTAGAGCGCTTACCGTTTAGTGTTTGTCCTTGGTTCGATCCCTGCTTGGGTTCTTCCCCTTTCCTACCACTTTCTTCATTCCAACAATTATCCCACTATCATCCTGACCCAAAGTTGCCTGAAGGCCTTAAAATATTAATTCAATTCGACGTTTCTTTTTTTCTGGGGATATCCTCGGCAATAATGAAGACATCGCAAGAAATCAAAGGGTAGGAAAAACTAGTTGTATTCCCTACAGTGTAAAATATACTTTTCATTTTTTATTTATGGCCTCAGGGATACGTTAGAGATGTCGGAAGGTAGTTGACCAGGACTTAGTAGGAAGGTAACACACCGACATTTGCCTGGTATGACTGGAAAGTAAGCCAGTCAGCCTTTCGAATGGAAAGCCGACGATCTACCAACAAACGAATGTGCAAGTGTGGAAATCTGGGTTTTGTAAAATATTCATAAATCTTGCTTTCCCTTTCGAAATCCGTTTACGTTCAAGCTTCCCTGAGGATGTTCTCAGAAGGTGATCGAATATCGTGTCTTTATTAAGAAAATTAGTGAAATTGGCATGGAACTACAGCACCATTCACATAATGAACAATATTTATAGGTTGTAAAATTTTCATCATACTACTAAAACATACTCTTATTAGGATCTATTGAAATGCCTCTGAGATTTGAGATGAATATTGGTTCAAACCTTCTTCCTGCGAAGCAAAATATTTTCAGAGCCTGGTTACAGTCAGTACAGATCTATATCGTTATTGCCACACAGTTATGAAACTTTTCACAATGAAATTAAGATTGAGATCCCAATTGTAATAAACGTGCAAAAAGAGTCCCATCATTGGAATTCGGAACTATATGGTTCAGACGCTATTATTGTGTAACATGGGTCGATTTTCCCCCCAGAAAACAGGTTTCAAATTTTACTATTGTAAAACTGTCCAAGTTCGGGGAATAATCAACTATATATCAGGTTATGCGGTATGTACCAAATTCTTGTTCAAAAAAAAAAAAACTAAGTTTTTCACCTTTCATTTCGGAGACTAAAATTATTCCGTCTGAAGCTTTTCTGTTGTAACTAGAGAATGCTACATTGTATCGAAATGAATTTCCCTATAAAAAAAAAAATTGTTTCACCTGAAACATCGTTCATTTTTTTTTAATTGTGCTATTATTAACATGGGTGAAAATTCACCCAAACTGGTCTTCATACACAGCAATAGATGTACGTAACATAACTGACACTTTACAAACACACATTGCACTACAAGTAAGTAATGTACCTACAACGGCAAAAAACGTTTGAACAACACTTCCATGGGAAGCATTTAAAATTGCTCCTGAGTGATTTTTGACATCAGTATTCTGGGTTACATTTCATCGAACAACAAAAAATTACTGTTCCAGTTTTCGAACTCCCTCAAAACAGGTCGGAGAAAAAATCACGTCAACAGTATTAACAAAACATAGCCCGGATCTGAGACTACATCTCGGTGTGGATCCAATCCATACAACAAGCGACCCATCTCCATTTATGAAACAACGATCCTCTCTTCCACATAGTTTACGCCTCGATGATCTACTTCACGCCCCGAAATTGACCTGTCTGAATTCGAACCCTGGACCAGGAACACAACGAAAGTGTGCTAATAATCGTTTGGAAACCTGGGTCCCTAATTTAATCAACATGGCAATTTTATATTTTTTCACTACCTTTACAAAATCAACAGGATCTAAAACGAAAACTTGTAGTTGAAGTCGTGACCCTCTCCCGAAAAAAAAAAAAAAAAAAAGAAAAAAGATACGAAATATTTGGAGTTTATTTTCCTTTCGATCTCGAAACCACAAGGTAAGAAAAACAATGAAATCAACAATGGACTACTTTCCTCCAGCACTTAAGAGGTGCTTTCAATGTAAAACACGCAAAAGTCACGAAAACGCTGTTAGTCCCACTCAGCTGGTTCACTACATGAGAAAAAAAAAAGAACAGCATCACTCGCTAACTTCAATCTTGACCGAGTTACATAATAACAATCTTACTTTTGTTAAAACATTCTTACCACACTTCCTATACAAGAAGTCGTCCCCGTCTCGCCCTCTAAACACACTTTCCCTGCTCCACTCTGCTCGCAACTTGGTCATAGCGTCAACTAGCCCGCGGCAGTGAGAGCGAAAGGGTAAAAGGAAGAGTGTCTGAGGACCAGTGGGTCAGGCAAACGTCGAGAGACTCGCTCGCTCACTGCCATACTACTTGAGTTGCCTGCTTCTCAGCACGTTACACTGAAGTAAGCGGTACTTGCCGTTCGGAATCATCAGTGATCCACTGAGCTACTGTCACAGTTCCACGATCAGCGATGCAGTGGATGACAATGGGGGCCTGAGGCAACCAAGCTGCAAGAATGTGGAAGGTTTCCAGCTTGTCCAGAACATACCCACAGCAAATGTGACTGATGTGAAATACAGCCAACACCGGATAGTTAGTTTTGGTAGAAGAGAAGCAATTCTAGGAGATGACTTTCTTTAAAGAATTTCTGAACTTACCAATTTCCTAATATTTCCAACAAATCAAACAAAATCTTAATTTTATATTGAAGCTGTACACCTACTTCCAGAGCCGACCGAAGGGTATATTTTGTACAAGCTAAGATTAATTTTGGCGCCCCCTTCCTCGCCACTAATCATGCATGATAACTTTTGTGAACAGTCCTTCCTTAATTTTAGTATTAACCAGCTTCCATTACCTAATCATGGCAATTTTAGGTGTACAGTAATATTCCCTTACAGCTTACTTATTCAGGCAATGGTATAGAAAATGACAATACCAACAATATAACAAGGTACCCTTTCAATATGAACAAACACTGACATGTTTATAATTTATTGGCAAAAATATGAGAAACCTGATACACGAAACCTTTATATACAGGTACGAAAACAAATAGACTGAACTGAATTCGCTTAAAATACTATTTTTATCTAACGAATTGAGCGTAAACGATTTTTAATTTCCATATTGACTACGTCAGTCAAACGTTCGTGAGATAGGGTTGATCTTAATCAGGTTCTGATCAATTTGAATTTCGGAAAGACTTCTCTCCCCACTCGCATCTGAAATACATATGAAACCTTAACAACATTTGAAACACATTCCGAAAATCAACTTGTTTTTTAATTCTTTCAGTGTGTTCCACAATAACCAGAGTTGAGTAACGTGTTTTTGTGAGAGGTTGCAAAAGAAAAAAAAAAAAACAATGTTACCTGAAGGTGAACAGCAAATCCTATGCAAGTCCTATAAAGAATAGCAAGGCCTCACTGCACTCCTAAAAGGACAACTTGAACCACAAGAAAATAGTCATCAATGAGAAATTTTCTTTTCAAACTTTCAAAGAACGAACATACAGTTGTTGGTAAAGGTGTTTCCAACTATCCCGTTCAATGGAACTCCTAAGGATTTGAACCTGTGATCACGAAGAGATTTCAGAACTTGGCTCACACTTTTACAGATCATATTTCGCGTTATGTCATGTTATTGAGAATTACAAATCACTAGCAATATCATCCAAATATATCCCCCCCCCTCCCGCAAAAAGTAAAGTTAAAATACTGTTACCGTACCACGGTACTGTTACCGTTACCATATCTGCATCAAAATTACCTTGGGTATGATGAAGTTTGGTTTCAAACATTTGATCACAATAATCCCACCATACTGGAGCACTGCGTTCTTAGACCTGGTCTCATTTTCTGGATATGTCAGTGGAGATAATCATCGTTTGGTGCGAGATATCACAACGGCACATTATTAGCTCAACCTTCTTTCAAACAACCACCTCCACATCTGCAAAGTGCTTACAAGAAATTGCACAGATAAGGAATAATCCATTGAATGTTTTAAGCAGGAAGGAGTGACGTGTCGTACTTCCCGTGCCAGCCCAGCCGGAACTGTTTTTTTTTATTATTATTTCAATGGGACTTTAGTCTCCAGATCTTTAAATCTGACGTCACTTGCCTTTTTATGGGAGTTGACACACCACGATCCATGGCCTCACTGAAATCAATCAGGCAACAAATTCTGGTAATTACAGGGGATATGCTGATCACTCACTCTCTTCCAAATTACGGTGGTGCCTGAACGCCAGTGATGCCCATTTTCAACACATGTTATATATCACCTTTCTCTCACACTGTAGCTTATAGAACGTACTACTGTAGTTGGACAATCCACTACATTGACAACCAAAACTGACAAAGACAAGCGTACTGACAATACTACTACTTCAGTGGCTAATGCTGAAACTCGCCAACGGTTCTAAGCTTAAATTCAAGTTTTTGTTTGGAAAAATCTAACAAAAGGCTATTACACGCCCACGTCTTTCCAATTACATCAAAACTTGTATCTATGTGCTGAATATAAAAATGTGATCCACACAGTATGATGTAGGGGGGATGGCCTAAATTAATGAATCCGCCGCACTTGTGAGGTTGAGTACGTCCAAATTGTACGTAGTCACTATAGATTTTCCACATTATTTCTAGTTTTGCCAGATGAATGCAGGGTGTTACTTACAAAATAAACGCGCTGGTCAGTGTCCCGAACAGCGTGCTCGCCCCGGAACGTCATCCTTTAAATTTGACATTACTGAGATGCAGATGACCACTATACATGAACGAAGTGACCGAAAGAACCAACAGCATTTCAAGTGTGAAACAATTTCTTATGATCAAGAGGGGAACAAATTTCTTTCAACTGCTATCGAAGTTTACATTGTGCGGGGTAGCGTGATATGTCCAGAAGCTTAGGTGCTGAACAGTTTCGAGACCTGAATGTGTTAGCAGTACAAGCACTTCAAGATTGGAAGATATTTGTAATCCATTGACTGACACGTACGGTATTGTCATGTGTAAAACAGGCTTAAACCTTCATTATCGCTATTTCAGAACAATATGACAGGAGAACGTTGGCGCCAACATATCTAAACAGCCATCATATAGACAAACTCTTAATCCCTCGAAATATGCTAATGAATACAGCTCACAATGTACATACATAGTGAATTTCTTAGGAATAAGTTGGGTGGGGCGTGACAAGAACTTTCACATTTGTAACTTAATACAATAGCGTTTGATACACAGTTTTCAAGATTGTAAAAACTTACGTCAAATCCATTCTTTCATCGAAACTTCAAATGCCCCCTTTCCCCTAGTAAGTGGTAAGTTTCACTAATGCAGAACCAATTGCCGGTAACATAATTCACGAATGAATGCTCATATATAAACGTAACATGTTAAGGCTTACATAATAAACAGTGCAAACTAAGGTGTATTATAAAATGCAACACTTCCTTTTCAGCAAAATATTACATTTGCGAATAAACGGCAAGTTCCCTGTTCGAAAGTTTGGCACGCAGGGTGTCAGATGACAATGGACAACTTCGGACTCCTACCAAACTGTATGCCGCACAACAAAGGAAAATTAATTTCATTTTTGACAACTGAATATTACAGTAATACCAGAGGGTAATCAAAACAGTTACTTTCACTACACATCATTTGTCGATAATCTGCTTTCGCACGAAGCTTTTCTTCACGAGTTTCACAGCTGCTCTGCCTTCTAGCGAAATCATCACATGTCAATACCTTTTCTGTCTCTCTAGGTTGCGTAATATCCTACCAATAATTAAACTGGCACATTCATCCATCAAGGTTCATCCGTATGGTACATCATTGTATATAGTCAGTGCATATCAACACGCAACTGATGACATGTGTTCCTTTTCAAAAAGACACTAACAAAAGTTTTTTAAAAAATCCATCATCCGGAATGAAATTTTCGTGTAGTCTTCAAAAATCATTTTTTTCTTCTTTTCCTTTTAACTAAATACAACTTCCTTCTGAACTTCACGCTATCGTCAGCTCGTGGATTTCACATAATTATCATACTAATTATTATCTAAGGTGGTCCCAAGTCTGTCTGTGTGTGTGTGTGTCTGTCTGTGTGTGTGTGTCTGTGTGTGTGTGTGTGTGTGTCTGTGTGTGTGTGTGTCTGTCTGTCTGTGTGTGTGTGTCTGTGTGTGTGTGTGTGTGTCTGTGTGTGTGTGTGTGTGTCTGTGTGTGTGTGTGTCTGTCTGTCTGTGTGTGTGTGTCTGTCTGTCTGTGTGTGTGTCTGTCTGTGTGTGTGTGTCTGTCTGTGTGTGTGTGTCTGTCTGTGTGTGTGTGTGTCTGTCTTTTTCTTTCTCTCTCTCTCTCTGTGTGTGTGTGTGTGTTGAGTTGATATATCTTGTATTTTTGTTAGTTTTATTTCCAATAAATTGTAGTGTTGAATCATGGCTGAATTGTTCTTGACTGCTACGTAACAAGGCTTTCTTTATTGGACGCAAAACTATTACTTCTGAAATCTGGCAAACACTTATATACTAGCAGACAATTAAGATCTGATATAATCTACGAAACTCAATGTACGTACGTATGTCTATATCGGTGTGACACTATACAAAAATCCATACTGTTCGATAACCCTGTCACAATTTTGCATGGGTTCACTACCAGAGAAAGACCGTAGGTCGGCTGCATGCTTCCAAATACAAATAAATATATATATATATATATATATATATATCTCTTACACCCGCGTTCAGCAAACTATTTTCAGGTGCGAACCAGTTTGGTGGGTTTTACAGATTACCTACTCTAGGCCTTTTGAAAGTTTTTTTTTATTATTATTATTACTTTTGTCATTTTATTATTAATCATTTTAGTACACTAGTATTTTTTTTCAAATAGTATTACTTAATATTCCCTTCATTTTACATTAATAGCTGGAATATACTATTTTAGTTTGTTTAATAATTGAAGGCAACTAAAAATATTCTATAAGTCGATACGGAATTTATTTTTCAAAATAGAATTTGGACTATGGTCCAGTTTTTGAATAACTAAATTATGAGTAACTTTTAGTGGAAACACTTTTCGATAGCTCATGCCGTTTGGCAGCTACAAGCGTAAGTAGTTCAACAAAAGTATGATGTTCAGAGTTTTCGGGACTTTCTCGCAACTAAAGTGAATTACGAAAATTGATACGTGGAATGGAATAAAACGACGAAATGTTTAGGAAAGGGTGTCCCGTGAGTAGTGGTGCTATGTGGGGCAACTTGAAGATTTTACATTGAAACAGATTTGATTTTGTTTACTTTCAAATAAAAATGAAATTTTTAACGACTTTTAGAAGAAACACGTTTTGATATCTTGTGCAGTTTAGGCGTAACAAGAGCTCATTTGGTGGGTCAACTTACCAATTAGCTTTGTAACTGCCAAAGACACGAGGTATCAAAAAGAGTTTCCTTAACGAGTTGTTCAAAATTTAGTGATTGTTTCAAAGGGAGCAAAATCAACTTATTTTCTCTTCATAATTTTGCCCCCCGAAAGAGGAATTCCTAGGACGCCACTGCTTTTTAGTAACAACGTGACTGCATGCGCACTTTAGTATGTACATCTACTTCAAAAATTATGTACAACAGGAGCCGATTTACAAAGCCCTGGTTCGGACTGCTCACACACGGGTGTAGCTTCGATTTTTAAGTGATGGATCTCAATTGCTCCAATGACAGTGATTAATTACATTCTTTAAAAATAATACTAATTTCACCCATAATTACTGAGAAACACTTGAAATGAAGGCTGGTCCTGTGAGCACCAAACAGGTTAGAGAGACTACCGAAGTTAAGGTGTGCACCACCGTTGGATAAAACGAGAAAAACGCTGATACAAGTGAAACTAGACGAACATAGTATTATCACGGTTACGTGAAGAGAGAAATGTTAGCATTATATCAATACACAAACAGACGGGAGGCAGGTGAAAGTGAACAAGAATGTAAACCTAGGAAGAGAAGAACTTTCTATCTTCTCTCGAGAAACTAATTCCTTTCTAAAAACTATACAGGGATGATGTTCACAAAAAAGGAAGCTGGATGCGACCTTCGAACTGAAAGTGAAAATTCGCACAAAAAAAAAAAGTTTAAAATATTTATATTACCACAGAGTATTTATTTCCTTTCATATTATTAAATAATTATATAGCTCGTAATTTTCTTAACAGCTTTATGGAGAGAGAAAAAAAAACAGGTCTGTCATCAAGAATTGAAATTGGGTGAACCTAAGTTGTTTAAAACCGGTGTTCGGTAGTACCTAGGTACAAAACACGCACCTAAAGCATGTACCTAGGTATATTTTAGTTGCATTACCTAGTACCTGTAACTGGTGTACTTTTCTTTGGTACTTCAGCTAATAATCGAACGATAAATTTCTCAATGATAAAGTTTTATAAAAAGTAGGGTGTTAACATAGATATTGAAGGAATCTTAGATTCAACTCTGAAATGGGCAGTTCTGATAATGAATCGGGCTAAAGTGTTTTTTAAAAATAACAAAATTCCCAGTGGCAGGAACACATAAAATTGTACTCACGCATTTATCAAATTTAAAACCCAGTTTTCCACGACATGTCCTCCAGACATACCTCACATGTCACTGAAAATGCTTAAGGGTTAGTGATTATGATAACTGCGAATACAATGTATACAAAAATAATTGTTTTAAATTGCCTCCCCAATATATAAAGCTTTTAAAACGCAGAAACAACGAAATTGTGAGATACACATTAATCCGAAGTAATAATTTAGAGAGCCATCTTAAAAGGCTTGCAAATCAAATACTTTTTTTTTTTTTAATTAAGAATACCAAACAAATCAAGAATATCGAAACTTGGAAATACGAAGGAGACTAACATTTCATACTTCTAACCTGTTTGACACACGTGGTGCAGTAGATTAATTCTTCACCACTAAACTCCTACTCTTCGTAAGCAAAACCCACTTACAACATTGAGGGAATGAACGTCTAGATAGTCTTGTTCGCGGCACATTATCCTTTTTTAGTGAGTTCCCGTGGCACACTAACGTACGAGTTGGCAACAATACGGTACTAACAACAAACGACACGCTGAAGCTTCTCATTAATAACTCAAATCTTTTATTGTAAGGCGTAAACAAAGCCATAATGTCCTTCTAAAATAAATATATGTTTAAGCTCATGAATATTTTTTCTGGTTCTTTTTTCAAAATAATTCGTTATTGAAATTATCTTAATTATTTTTACCAGCAAACAGTCTCAGAAAATTTGCGGAACAGCTAGGAAATCTCGCGGCACACCTGTTGAGAACCACTGGTCTAGATCTAATTACTAGCAGGGGACTTACGAAACAAAGTCCTAGTGCTCGTTTGTTGAAGAATTTGAGACATTGTTAGCAGAAATATTTGAAAGTCCTTAAATTCAAATGTTGTAGCCTAGGTCTTCAAATTTATCATAGACAAATATCTGTAAATGAGTACATTTGAGACAGAATTAAGTATTAATTAAGCTGCTTGTCATTTGGTTCCCACAAGCGTAAACAGGCATGCCGGAAAAGCTATTGAACATACGACTCAGTTTCTCTGAAATGTTCTGTTGATATTGAATCACTATTAAATGCATCTCCAGTCCTCAGAAAATATTCAAGTTAGAAATAGTACTTTTTAAAAAAACAAACAAAAACGAGCCGCCGTAACTCAGTGGAAGAGCGTTGGCATAGCATTCGGGAGGTCGTTGGTTCGATCTTAAGCGACTGACCACCCTGACAGGTTTTTCCAGGGCCTTTCCTGTCATACTACGCAAATGCCGGTATAACATCTTCAACATAGGCCCTGGCCAACACCTTCCCGAAATCTTACCTATCCCCTATCCCGGTCAGAACCTTAGATGACAAACCCGTAAAATAGCCGTAACTCAAATGTAAATTAAAAATAGGAAATGAGAATGCGTTAAAAATTTGAATGTGAAGATGATAGGTACAATCAAATTCTGTCTGACGCTGCTGAGAAGTGAAGAGTGACTGAATTTTCAGTTGGAAGCAGCCCTGGAGCTAAACAATCGAAGATCACAGCGATTGGCAGAGGAACAAACTTTTCTTTTTTTTTTTTTTTTTTTATTTAAAAAAAGCTTTCTGTATTACAAAATACAAAACCATCAGAAACAATTTACTATAGACTGAATTTTCAACCTCATGTGAGCTTGTAAAAAAGAATCAATGCAAGTACAAAGAACGTGGATGCACATCAAACTACGAACTGCTATTGTTCAATTAACTGCAAGTGGAGCGTAACTATTGTAAACAAAAATTTGTTTTTAAGAAGAGTCACGCATCAACGATTATATGCAAATACTGCTCATTTCGATCTCAATTTTCACATCAATTCAATTAGTGGCAATTACTCATCAAATATAAATAATGAAATTCCCGAGAATTAATTAAGCTATGCCCCAATACTCTAAACAAAGAGGAAAGACAGCGGGGGGGGGGGGGAAGAGGAAGTAATGATCTATGCGGTTCTCTAATAAACTTATATTCTACGTAGCATTAAATACAGCTTTTCTATTCTGTCTGACTTGCATATCCGAAACACGGCGTTGGAGTTGAGAAAACATCTGGAGAATGGACTCCAGAAGGAACCAGACAGGATTATTCTAAAAACCCATCCCGTTATTACCCTGGTAGGACTGAGGAATATCCTTGGAAGGTAACTTACAACTCGTTCATTCCAATCTTACATCAAGGGATCTAAACCTCAAACCCCGACTATATGTAAGGCAAAGCCTTTGCATTTGTGCTCTATCTGAGAGGCCAACACCGCGATCCGAGCCGGTCCTGATTTTTGGTTGAAGCCGGATAAGCCGAAATCGGGTTTGAAGGCAGTGTTCTAACAAACATATATGTCCGTTTTACATATCCCTACTCTAACATCATGTGCAATAATACGGTATTTTGACGGACTCGTACAATTCTTTTGATAAGCAATACATCAATTATATGTCCTTATGCAACCCACATTACAGCTACATTATTCCACTTGTCCCGCGCCAACGGGCGGGTAAATCAGCTAGTACTACACAATTATGCAACCTGTCATATCCTCAAACGTTCAAATTATCCCACATTACGTGGAACACGTTTCGTTTCATATCTGCCCTCGTGGAAAATGTCCTTTGCGAGCGTTTCTTCGCCCACTGATATCACCACCGTTAATTCTATCTTTACAGTAAACATCTATTGTTTTTGTAGCCTTATCTAGATGCAAACTTGTGACTTTAAATTGTACTCAGTAATCACCATATGAACCGAGTTCACATAGAAGGATGAAAGTTCATTTAGGTAAATGTGACAATTAGTAAATTGTAAGAACACTAATGAAATGGTTCAGTAACAAAGGATAAAGCTCAGCCTTACTTTCATGTTAACCTACGAGAAAATATAGAGAACTCCAAAGTATCTTTCCACAACTATTTTCGTATTAATTACCCTTAAATAATTATCAATGGCTACAAAACACTGGTAACAAACTCACTAACAAGAAATTTTGCATTAACACTAACAATTTAATGGTAAAATGTACATGCAGAATAAACAGATTCGGTATGAGACTTAGATGCCTAAAGGCCGTAAATAAAATTCAATCAAATCAATAGAATAAAGACAGAAAAAGGGGGGGGGGGGGCTTTGAATATTTTAATCGTATCACACATCACAAAAATACGTTTCCCATTTAAACCAATAGTTAAGCCACACCAACTCGAAATTTCTCGATTAATAATAGCAAAACTGAAACCGACCTTACCCGAGCACAGGTTTACCCGGTCCGTAACTTGATTCGGTCTGGGAACTATAATGAACCGGGAATTCTCTTGAATAAAACACTTCAAAACGCAAGGAAATAAAAACTCGGCTTTACCCTTCGGGTCCCAACCATAGACACGGTGACCTGTCCACAAACCTGATGATCCGTTCCAGCTCTGAATAATACTCAGAGCTGCAACACATTACAGTATTTTAATTAAAACTCGAAATTTTGGTTATTTCAGGAGTTCGTATAAATAAGATTGAGGTAAGTAATAACATCAGCATGTATTCTTGAACTATTGGGTGCAAAGTACACTAGTACTGTGTTCAAAAATGTATATAGAGGCAGTCCTGGGTATTTGTAGCAGTAATCATCAACCAAATGGCACTACACGAGTAGTAAACAAGCTACAGATTGAACAGTTAAAATGTATGATCCACACACGTTTTCTGGAAGTCTGAATGTATTTTGAAAACTACATTTGTAGTTACCCAAATATTTTCGAACACAACCTGGTGCTCTTAATCAGGAGCGCTAGTTGATGGGCCTTCGACAAACAGTCCATTATCTTTGAAAATGTTCTTCGTAATAGTTACGGTAACGAAAAGAAATAAATTAATAGCTTGGCTAGTCTATACTTCGAAACTAATAATAATCCATTTCAGTTGTATATTTTCTTGCAGTTTCAAGTTCCTACGAGGCATTAATAACTGCGACGATTTCAGACTAAGGAAGTCTTCAGAAATACGAATGCATTTATGACCTAAAATTACCAAATTTTAACAACCTCGACCGGTGAGGTTCAAAAGGTCGGTAGAGACCACACGTTGTAATCTGGAAAACCCGGGTTCGATTCCTGGTGCCGGTTACGCTGACAGATTTTTTACTGGAATGGTACCTTGCCAGGGTAGATTCCTTCCAAAATCCTCACCCCTGTTTGTTAAATACATCTACTGCAAAGTGACCGAAATTTGGCTGTATCTGGAGATAGTTTCAAACAAACTAAACACAAATGGTTTTCAGATAGAAGTTCATTACGCATTTTGCAAAATCATTCTTATTAAACCATGTTAGCATATCCTAATGATATTTTACAGCACATTCCTGATAAATCTCATTATCTTTCTTGGCTTAATCGCAATCTCTTTAAAAAAAAAAAAAAAAACTGGGGGAAGAAAATCTTTAAATTAGCAGCATATTACAATGTTTGATAAAACGCTAAGAACAACCTAACAGTCAAAAGTATTGGCGTAATTGGCCAAAACATATCCTACTGTTAAAATATCGTAAAACATGCTTATATGAGCAATAAAACCAGTCTCAAGTTCACATAAGTTAAACACATTTAAATTAAATCAGGTATGATGTCTACTAATTTTGAGACTTAAAATTCCCTGAGTTTTCCCATTATGTAGTTTTTGAATTCCATGAGTTCTTAGTACAGTGAAATATGTAAATAATATGCAATGACACTTCCTAAATCCCATCACCAACCATCACCTAAATCCCATCACCAAGTATCTTGTACATTAATGGGATTTCAAAGTGGGGAAAAAAAAAATCTTTAAAATACAAAATTTTAGAACAAACAATCCGGTCAGCAGCGGGAATCAAACTCATGACCTCCGCCTTGCCGGGACAGTGTTCTTAACTATAGATAGATAGGTCCAGCTCATACATTATAATTTCCCCATAGTATTCGCTGAGTTTTTCAGATTTATAAAATATTTCATGTTTTCCAGGGTGGTACACACCCAGATAGGCAACTAAAAACCCACGTGACGTCAAAATTCCGAACACTACCTCAAGCGCAGATTATGTGAACGAATTATATGAAGGTGGGCTTTATATCTGACACTCACGACTACAAAATGGTAAACACTAGCAGTAAACTTCCACATTATATTGAAAAGAAAATGCAATAATGTCTACATCTAATAAAAATATTTTTACCTATTAAAACAATAAAATGCTTGTGGCCTTTACCATTTTCGTCTGCTCGAAGTAGGCACGTATCGACTGACATTTTGCAACGTCAGTTAATCGGAATTTACAATTAATTTTACAACTCAAGTAAACACCAAATTTCAATATGATAGGCTGATCATTTCATTGCTTTGTCTTGATTAAATTTTACATGTGTTCTAAATCTACTCGAACCAATACAAAAAGGTCAACAAGAACACAACGCTCGCGTTATTTAGCATACATAAAAAAAACCTTTAAAAAAAAAAGAACGAGTTGCATATTGCAACAACAGTTCAACACCACTGTTAGCACTTAGTCTCGACAGCATCGACGCCTCATCGCTATTTTTACTTTCGTACTGTTACCACCCCAGCCGTGCAATGACTCATGCACAGACAGATGAACATAACAAATTTCACTCCTCCAAGTGACTGTAGACAAGAGTTCTGAAACAGTCGCGTCGATACAAAACTATGTCAACATCCTACATACAACAGATAATTATGTTATACTCCGCGCCGCCCACACAAGAGATTCCACGAACAAGGATCTTTCTAATGAGCTAAGCTTGCGCACTACAAAATGAAATGTATTTCCAGAAACTATTAGCACTAGCAAGTTTATAACTTCTTGTAAGCGTCATAATACTTCCCTCGGGTATAAATCTGATTATTTCGGTCCAAATTTACATGGAATAATGCACACTCTGATTCACAAAAAATTGACAAAAACAGTACAAACTTTGCACAATCTAATAACGAACTAATGCGTTTCAAGCATAAGATACGGAACGTCAACTTCAGGTATATCGAATATTTTGTTATTGTTATTGACTTAAAAGTGCACCCACGGGACACTTTCTAGGAATCTGTGTGTACATAAACTTCAACAAAAGTTACACAGCAAATTTTAATTTAATTATTAATGCTTTTAGGCAACTGGTTCAGGCCGGATGAATGAAGAAAGTAGGAGGAAACGCGACAACTCCGAGAAAACTCAACCACACTGCGTTTGCCCCACCCAACATGTCATGAGCAGGGATTGAACAGAAGACCAGAGGTGAGCACTTTACCATTGGTCCAAGTTACACAGGAGTCAATACATACCGGTACAGTAAGTTATCTGCTAGTTTACGGGCTGACGTGCTAAGAACTATGATCCAAACAAACTCGGGTACTAATACTATAGACACAGGGGACGAAAGATTCTAGCACATTAAAAACAAAGCAACTTAAAAAAAAAATACACTGGTCTACAACATACGCACTGAATTTCGTCGATACACTCCCAAGATATAAAGGAAAGATTTATTTAATATTTAAAACATTTTCACTTTACAACAGCAACGGTACAGACTCTTAATTGGTGTAGATTTTTATGGCGTAAGCCTGTGACCCGCATACAAGTCTATCAGACACCAGGAAGGATCACTTGTCTAGTCACACTTAGGGAAATCTGGAAAAAATTCAGTTTGCATGTACACTGGAATTGGGTACTGCTCCAATATCCTGACACACTGTTGAAAACTCATGGGACATCTACAAAGGAAGGGCGTCTGAACTGGAAGCTCATACTGGCTATATAATACTGACAATACGTAAGCACATATTTATAGCGGAAATTTGCATGTATGCAGTTTCTACTGGAAACTCATATGAAGCTGCTTCAATATCCATACGAACTAATATGGAAGCTTGCTAACGAAAGAAACTGACGGCTTTGAGTCAGATGCCTAAAGACCGTAATACAATTCAATAAATTCTGACTATTTATAAGAACTTCACATATGTACCTGCGCTAAAACTGAATTACGACATTAATGTTCCTAAAACTGAGAATTCTGATACGAAACACTACACGTGCACATTTTAATCATCCTATATTGTCCTCGTTATGAACGGAAAAAATCTTACTAGTTTTTATTTTTAAACAACCTTTCTTTTTCTCACTGTTTATATTTTCGAACACACATCCACACAGTAACACATAATAATGTTCCTCGCCTGAAGAAGTCTTCCTGAGGTAGATGAAAAAACTTAGCGAAAATTAAAAATTTTTTGTTAATGAAGAAATCAACATAATAGGTACGCATTGTTTATGGGAATAGAAACTACAGGGCCCGCCAAAAAAAAATGTATGCACACTTTAAAACATGTTATATGTAGGATACGCTCCGAAATCGCATTGGTTATGAGTTGAACGTGTAGTACGATGGTTCAGCAGCATATGGTATTACCAGGGCTGGAATGGTAAGTTTTTTGGGGGGTACACGCTGCTCAATAAAAATCTGGATTTGGGAACACGTTCCTTTATATTTATGCACTGAGGTGGGTACACGCTGTGATTTATACTATTGGGTGGGTACACGGCGTGTACCCGCGTATACCCTCCATTCCACCACTGGGTATTACTGTTCTGATGTCATGTTAAAGCAATGCTATGAGATTCAATTATTGAAGAAAATGCAGCAATGGCACGAACACGACTATCATTTAAGCAGTGAAAAATCATTCTGAAATTGTATTTGGTGTGGTCTGATGAGGCACATATTAAGTAGAACGGTTAACCGGCAAAATTCTGTGTACTGGGCTCTACAAAATCCACATGTCGAGCAAGCAGTCAGTTCTCCAGGACTGAAAAATTATCTGGTGTGGAGCATTATCAAGGGGACTTTTTGGACCTTTCCTTTTCGATGCGGTTACTGGCAAGGCTTACTTCGAGATGATCAACACATTGGCTTTACCATCCATTCGTGCACTGTTTGGTGAAGATTCATTTTACATCTAACAAGATGGCACCCCGAGAAACTTTCATCACGATGTGCCCCACGTTTACCGGATTAACCCCACTTGATTTTTACTTGTGGGGGACCCCTCAAGAACGTGATACAGTATCCAGAAAAGTACAGGGTTCCCACAGGATAATACTTCTGAGGCTGAGAAGAAAGGAGTTAGTTATTACTATAATGGATGGAACGAAAGCAAAAGAATATTTTATTGATATTGTAGGGTTCGACAATAGTAAAAGTCAGCACAAACATATGAAGTCAAAAATAAGCAGTTCAATATAGTTCTCAGACCGGGTCACCGATGTTCGGATCAGGCCGCGTCAGCGAAAGTGATCCAGTTTCAGCTCTGACACAAACTTGTAAATCGACATATGCGCGAGCGGACAGAGTATTACTTACATATAAAGGCCACAGGGAAAGAACGCGCTATGTACATTCTTCTGGCCACATTGAGATAAAAGAGCCATCCATTTGCTCTTGGAAGGGCTTATCATGCTTACAAATTATCATGCATGAACATAAGATGCATAGCCTATTACAAGCAAATCTATTTAATGTTCAGGTATATGTAATGTTGACTACTTTTAAAACGCCCTCCTGTAACATCAGGTAAATGGACAAAAATTAAATATTTACCCTGTGGTCTTCATATGGAACCTCCAATTCCTAGGAGTTAAAAAGTATTGCACTGCCAACATATTTAATGTCTCACAATATTGGTTTTCAAAAAGTTTAACGTAAAAGAAATACGAAACGGAAAACTTGCACAAAGAAACCAGAAACCACCACCACCAGTATCTAAATAGTAACTAGTTTTTGAAAACACGACTTGCCAGATGCATGTACGCTGTTGCAATATTTAATAGTGTTCTTTAAAGTATTCAAATTAAAACTGAATTTTACTATTTTAACACAGAAAAAGCTTACACTAAACTTTTTCGATATATAGTACAATTGCATAACTTATATTTCATCTGGTGAAGGTACTGTTGTAATACCGAACTGTTCCCTTTGATAAGCCTTGTCGGAGCTTAGTTACATCCGGTACTTTATTAACAGTTATGACCAGGGCTCGAAAAATTTTCTTCTGACCTGAGCAGTACTTCTGAAAATAAGGCGCCTCCAATAATACAATTTGGTGCATAGATCTACAAGTTCTGGCTTTAAATTATAGTTACTGGTATAAAAAGTATATAAGCTTATATTAGTGAACAAGCTATCCCTCCAATTAAAAGCAATGTCAGTGAAGTTTCACACAGAAACACGGCTGTTTTTTTTTTAACTCGCCGGTTGACATCTGGGTATAGAAGGGATGTAAACGGACAACACTCCTAACTCAACAGAATTAAACAGATTTGAGGTTCAAAGGAAACTGAAAACTTTTTAGGACTGTAAACAGTAGGAATTTTGCATAACTTAAGGGTAAGTTACTAAAGTCGTATGATTGAAAAAAATGTGGATGCTTATCTTTGTTCAACAGCTAAACTAAACAACATAGCAACGTACCAACCAAATAAATGTTCAATAATCTATTCACATCCTCTGCACCCGGCAAATCTTTTCAACGATAAGTCCTCACTTCCTACATACTAAAGCGCTGTTTTCTATACACCTTTTCTTTAGTTTTAATTTATTCTTCTTTCTTTTTTTTAACGGAGTATTATTATCCCAAACGTTGTGTGTTACAGCATATTTTTACAACGCCGGAGAATTAGAGGATCATCGTGTGGATGTTCATCGTATCTCCGATGTTCAAATTCCTCACCGACGATATCTTTATAAAGTACCACCCTGATACGGCAAAATAAGGAAATAAACATTTTAATGCCCCGCCAAAGATACCAAGTGAACAGGTCGTTGACCCTTACTAGGCAAGGATTACAATTATCTGATAAGGAGTTCTTAAGAATGTGTACTGAATTGACCGGATCAGCACATGTGTGTGTGGTGAAAGGAGAATTAATTCAATACCTTTCCATACGGGAAATACACATTATGCCACTTACACAATATTAAACGTTGAAAAGGTAATATATATCAAAAGCGATGACTTTCTCCAAACAACGCTTGACCAACAATAGGTAAAAGTTGTGTTGTAAGACCAGTTCCAGTAACCCGGTAACACTCCTTTCCATTGCAACTTAAGTGTATCGCATACACACGTGGCCTTCCCCCATCTAGTATCACCACCCTTATAAGCGAAACAAGTATTAAGCCAACGAAGTAAGGTCTTAACAGGTCCCAACAAAAGACATCCGGAAAACAAGTTTCTCAAGTTAAAGCAATATGAAGTTCCTTGAAAAATGATATTCATGATTTTGCAGCAGTAGTTCAGAATATTAAATATTCATCCACGTCTTTAAATAATACTTCTCAATCTGCAGTTTTGTCCCTCCTGTGCGTAACATCTATGAACGATAGTTAATATAATTCTTTTCCCATCGGGTTACAAAAAATATCCCTATTCGTGATAAAACTTGGAATCTATACAACTCAGTGAAAATTTTGGACTCAATCTTATAACAATGTATAGTTTTTTTTTAATAATAATAATAATAATAATAATAAACATCACCCTTCTTTAGCTAAATATCAGGACAATATTTTGCTCGAAAGTACGTCGTGTTACTGCGCATACTTTGCAAGTCAACAAGTGTATACAATATTCTAACACATTTATTTTAGCTATAAAAAATATAAACATGCGTCAAAACTTTTGTCCACATTTGTATAAGCAGGTTTCTATATTAAAGAATTCATAAAAACTCACAATATGGTAATAATCTCTCGGATCGGCAGGCAGCTTCGAATCCTGCGGACGGCCATACTGAGTGAGGGTTTACCCTCAGTTTCACAAATGCCGGTATGGGATAAAAATACTGGCCACTATTTTTATCTCGTCTGCCCCGGATGTGCTCGTCGAGGGACGCAATTCCTCACATGAACTTAGATCATAACTGCCCGTTTCGCATCTATTTTTCTTTAAAAAATGAGGTAAAACTTTTCATATGGTTACTTCATAAACAAAGGAACGAATATCGAAGACAGTCCAACTGCTGAAAATTAAACATTGTAATCCCAGTAATCAAGTGTCGGAACCTCAATGTATTGTGAAATTCATAGATGTTGCTCTTTTGCGTAACACATTGTGGACCGATGTATTGTATGAAACAGGGTACCCCATGGTTGAGACTCGGAGCACAGGGCTTTTAAAAAGAAGGGATTCATTTTCATTTTATATTTTTGTACACAAGGCAGAGAGAGCTCTGCGAATCTTCCCAATCACATACAGATGCTGTCGTTTCTCCCAGGTGAACAGAAGCCGAAAAAAAAAAACTACCTGCATGAGCCCCTTGAAGACTTTCAAACAAAAAAAAAACTCTTACGAGATAAAATAATACAAGCGTAAAAGAAAAATGGTCCAAACATACTAGTTAACATTGAAAAATAACGCGTTGCCTGCCCCAGCAATGGGTCTAAGTCTGGTGTAAGACACAAGGTAGACAGACCCCTTTTTTCCTACGAGCATACCTTTATTCCGGCAGTCTGCTGCACTTCATGACGCTCATCAACTAAAAATCCCAGACATTTCCTTTTTCCGTTAACACCATGAGTCATTCATGATAGCGGGCTGTAGCTTATTCGCATCTTACCACCAGAGAGAAGCAATCCGTTTTAAAAGATAGTAAGATTATCAAATCGCATATCATTGAACATGGAAATATTAAGTCGCTTTACTTTTTTTAAAAAAGGAAGAAATACCGCGTGGGAGTTAAAAAGGATAGGCTGCTACGAAATATCGGAATACTTGTTCCATTACCTAATTGTAAATTTATTATATCAGTCAAAACTGATGGATGTCCTGCACAAAGTCCTAATGCAAGGTGAACCAATGGTAGTTTGTCATTGCATTGCGTCCTCTTGTGCTCAGAACTTTTGTTCCTACCAGGAATCGGCCCGAGACCCTATGTTTACAAGGCAGCGAGCATCATCACTCACCCACAGGAAACACGTTCAAAATAAATACGAAATTAATTCTCGTTCGTTGGTTACATTCACTGAAACAGCGGGTTCCCCCTGCGAGTCCATTTTAAATACGGATGGCGGGATGTTCATAGGCATTGGGATGCATATGCACGTTCGAGCCTCGCTGCCGGACACTTTATTTGGGTGTCTTTTCAGGTTTTCCCAGATAAGGTCCTAGCCGCATGTCCCGCCCATAAAACATAACGAATAACATACTTCTGCGCTTTCAATAAAGAACAGATGCTAGTCCATTTTACTAGAATTTAATCTTGTATATTGCAAACAGTAGTAGAAAAGATCTTGGAGAAGTAAAATACCTACAAATAATAGCAGCTGTTCAAACTTGTAATAAACAACAAAATTTTATGTAACTCAATCGACAATACCTTAATCTGCCCTGGTAAAACACTTAAACGCCAATGTAAAACACAGTCTTCCGTTACATAAATGAAATAATCACTTCAGGAACCCACAAGGCTTCAATCCACTACATAAGCAATACTTCCCACGTGAAAATGAAAGGCACTACACACACCACAACACACAGTTCTTCACTCACACTGCAGCTGTCTACTGGCAACGCAAGACGAGATACCACTTCACTTTCGTTTCCACAACGTACACACGCTCCCCCTCCTCCTCTCCCATTTCCCTCACGATTGCTTCAAGACATAAAATCGAGGCCACTGACGTCATTCTAAGCTCTCCAGGCACCCGTACTTCCTTATCCGTTTAGTTCTTTTCTAAGCGCAGCTCTGCACAACTTTTTTACATCTTTCACCATATACAAAAGGTATTTTTGCACCAACTTCTTTCTAACGCTATTTGTGGTCGCCAGTCGCCAAAGTAAGCATCAGCCTGAGCACCACAGCTCAAACGAGCGCGGATGCAAACAAAATATACAGAACGACGGACACCGCCCTTTACCAACTGGTTAGAATGAGAAAGTTTCCAGAGGCCAACAGTATCAAATAAATTATCGACTGCACACATTAATGTCGCTCTTATGCAAAACACTCCTCCTTATTCCTTTATTACTGGTATGAATGCCGCATTCACAGCACACACGACAGTATGTGATTGTATACTGTGTATTAACCATGAATTATAACAAATGGCTAACATTAATTACAACAATAACGTTTGGAACAGCAAAATTCAAAGCCCCACAACTCCTGCATTAAAATACTTATAGACATTTTTTCTAGCGTGTTGCAGGTGTAGAGAAAAAAAACCGCATAAGCATTTCACAAACTACGATCGTCAACTTTAGACTACATACTAGGCGTAACTGAAGAAAGAAGTCTATACAGGGTCGGGGGAGAATTGAAGACTAGGCACAAGTTGCCATTTTCCACTAGAAGAAAAAAAACTTTTTAAAATTTTATTTTCATATAAAACAACACTTCTCACCATTTATAAACACCCAAAAGAAGGATTAAGCAATGTATTTGGACTCAGATTTGTACATATTATAGGTAGAGACCCTAAAATATCTTAAGTATTAATTCGCGAATAGAAAGTCACAGATCCCACATCGGGGATAGGTAAAATAATTTCCTATTATTTTTCGCAGATTTAAATTTTTTTTTTCGGGAATTATCGAATCGCTAATTGCCAGGTAAAATTGAAATTTTCACAAAAATGGCACTTAGTGTCTTATTTATTTCAAATCTCCAATTACTAATTGCGAAACTCATATCCTTTTTAGTCACATGAATATATTCCAATCAAGTGATTTAAACGAAATTATTAATTTTCAAAATTACAGTCCCCTCCACTCAATCCGGCACACTATGTTTTACATAATGTTCAGCAGTCATTGGTATGCATATTCATCAGTCATCACTAACGAATGTCGCAGACATTATATCAGACAAACGGATACACCATTTGCAACAACACTGGTTGTTGACTCGTGTTCTGCCCGGAGGCAAGTCTTTGCACAAGATGATCCGCTGGTGGTTTGCCACTGCCATCCATCGGATGAAATAACGTAGTTTCGATCCTCAACCAGTAATTTACCCCTTGATCAGAAAGTGACGAGCGAAATACATAGTTAACAGCTAAATCCAACATGCATACCTAAGCTTGAGTGGCTATTAAAAAAAAAACGCACTCTGTGTACTGCGTCAACAACACGTCTCCTGAAAACTTAAAGTTGTTTGTCGCACAGGGTGACCTAAAACCGTCAAGATCCTCAGATAAAATCAGTGGAAACATGTCCAACTTCTCAATGTGGTTAATTCATACGACAGAAGGAAAATTGGACAACAAGAAACTTACGTAGCTATGAATAATAGGGAAAAGCAATTCTGAGATAACCGAAGAAAACTTAGTTATAACATCGATTATTTATGCTGAAACTGTGCGTCGAAGGATATAACTGAAGGCATATTTGGGAGCGGAGCGACAATTGGAAGACTAATCATGTGGTTTTACGAGGGTCATCCAGAAAATAAAGACCGTTTAGGTTTACAAAATGAAAAACCATATTTATTGAAAAAAAAAAAACAATTCTGTTACATACCTGAAGCTTCCTTCACTTCTCTACATAATCATCACTTAAACATTTGTCGTATCTGGCCACAAGCTTCAGAATTCCCATGTCGCCATATACTCTTCTGCCGCCAGTTCATTAAGCCAGGTGGTCACTGCATTCTCCAACTCTTCATCACTTCCAAAACGTTTACCGCTCCCCAGAAACTCTTTCAGCTTATGGAAAATGTGGAAATCGTTAGGAGCAAGGTTCGGACTACATGGTGGATGATCAAAAACTTCCCATCCGAATTGATCCAGCAATTCTACAGTTGCAGCAGCAGTGTGAGGGCGGGTATTGTCGTGAAGAAGCACAATTCCTCCAGAAAGCATTCATCACCTCGTGTTTTGGATGGCTCGCCGTAGTTTTCTTCGAGTGTCACAATAACGATTTGCATTGATCGTAGTGCATTTTTGTTTGAATGCAGTGGCCACCTGGCGGCAGAAGAGTATAACATGGGAATTCTGAAGCTCGTGAACAGATGACAAATGTTTAAATGAAAGTGGTGATTATGTAGAGAAGTGAAGGAAGCTTCAGGTATGTAACAATTGTTTCTTCCATTTTAATTTCTTCAATTTTGCATAAATATTTTTTGGATGACCCTCGTACCTTATGTAGATAATGTTTATCAATATTCTTTGTACGTTAGGTTAGGTTCAAATGGATTAATGATTATATTACTTCAAGTACTTAATATGACAGTTAAAGTAGCAATGAAGAGTTACGGAGTTAATACTAAAGTAACTCTCTAGTTCCTGAGTATCTATCATACACATTACCAATAAGAATATATATACTCAAATGACAGTAACCCTTAATTCATGACCATCCAATACTTTATAAGGTTCTCCTTCAAAGAACGCCATAGAGAATACCACATATGACAATTACATCACAATATCCTTCTGGCTAGCATTCTTTAAATAGTAGCAACGTTATCTTGAGCCAACCCTAATATTGAATGCCTTAGCTTTTGAAGGAAACTGGAAACTCAGTCTCATTTTAACCTCTTCAATAATAACGAACGGACATCTTGTTTGATATAAAACTCTTATTAACAACCTAAAACCAAAGTTTATATATCAAGTAGTTGCTCCTACCTGCAACTATCATTCATCACAATAACCTCACCTGCCAATGGAGGTGAAGTAAAACTACCGCCATCGGCTGAACACGAACCAACGGATCAGTCCATGCGAACAAACTATGGGAATAAAGGAGAAAATTGAACGATGATTTCTCGACCACCAACTACTGGCAGTACAAATTCCCTTTCCGCAAAATTAATCGTAACTGCATATAACGTTAGTTCGCCATAATCTCTCCACATCTGTCAAACCGGCGCTTACACGTCTGTCTCAACTCGAATTTATGACTTTTAGGCATCTCAGGATGGGGAAGATGTTGGAAGGTAGTCGGCCAGGGCCAAGATAGTAGGTATTATCCCAGCACTTGCCTGGTGTGACTGAGGAAAATTCTTTCAGGATTGGCGGCCACTGGGATAGTTCCCAGGACCTGTCGTATTCTGCAAATGTAAAGATTTAATTTAACAATTAACACTTTCAAACTAGAAACACTGCAGCAGCACCTACGAGCGTATTCATCTAAGAAAAAAAAACAGTAAGAACAACCATGGAAAGCACTTCGTCGTTCTGATCCGTGATCTTGTTTTCACAAAACACACCACTTCATACCTCCCCCTACTTCCGCCAGCTAACTTTCCCAAACGTGAAGAACAGACACTTCCACGAACAATGACAATGAGCTTCTCATTATCAATTTCAAGGAAATACAAACTATGCAGCCAACTTCATCTTAGCAAGTAAATACAATCAAAGCGGCCTTGTATCAAGAAGTAAACTTTTCAACGTTTGCTTATCCCAGCGCCTGACCGGCCATTGTTCGCTACGAAAAACACCTTATCTCGCAGCAAGCTTGGGCAAAATCCAGATTATTCAAGTGTAAAAGCAATGGACATCGCTCCAGATAATCTGATTGATAATCTTAAACAACATACACAAACTTTAAAAAAAACACACAAACTGAAAAATATATCTAAATTTTGGGAAAGAATGAACCCCAAACCATCAGGTAATCCTGATTCTCTCTTTGCTATTCTTCTATGAGGACACAGCTCATTCGCAACAAAAATCTATGTAACTCCATGGACGAATTTCAGATTTCTGGCCTTTAAGCATCTCAGGGTAGATTAGAGTGGAGTAGTCGGCCAGTCCCTACTTATTAGTACGTATCAACCCGGCATTTGCCTGTCCTTTTCTGAGGAAATTTGGACTACTCCTCTGGACTACATGTACTTGATATTATGCAGTCGAAAAAAAAAATAAGAAATTAAAAAGCACACTTTTTAAGATGGACTAAAAAAAAAATAATAAATTGAATTAGTCTTATGAATCAAAAAATAAAAGCGTGGGTGCTCTTAGATATTATGATAAGATAAGCAAGAGCAGTCTGTAGGGCACCCACACTCTTATTTTCGATTCATAAGTTTAATTTATTATTTTTTACTTTTTAGTCCATCTAATGCGTGATTTTTTTTTTAAATCCTTTAATTATTTTTATGTATAATAGATTAACTCCCTGAGAGATAGGCAACCCAAACTTCAAACAATAGATGCGGTGTTGCGTGCATTTAAGGATAGTTTACAATTATTTGAGTAATTACAGTTAACTGGATTATTCTGTCGTATATCGAATGATTGAATATTGTATTGTCATCGGAAGCAAGCAAGTTTACAAAATTTCAAAGAAACCGGAGGATGATAAGTGAGTTAAAAATTAATTACAAGATTTGTACCAGCGATGATTGCAGAGCAAATTAATTAAAGCGTGTAAAAAACCAGCCACCTCGAAATCCGAGGTCTTCAAATAAAGAGGTCTTATAAGTCAAATAAGTCTTAATTATGAACGAGGAACAAATCATGTCTTAAAAGCTCCGAATAGTACCTTGCCAAGTGCAATGATCCTTCTTTGGCCCCAACCCAACCATGCATGCATGAGATGCATAAATATACATTAGAGGAAATTATATCATCCCCCACCAGCACCACAGGCTAATTCGTCATTTTCTGAATAGGTGGGTGAATGGCAATGCTCGCTGACTTGCAATCAACAGACAGTGGTTGACAGCCAATGGAAAGAAGTGGCTCGGAACCCACTTTAAACTATAGGTTCCATCCTAAAGACGCCATTGCTCCTTCCCCCACTGAAACAGAATGGCGAACAACAAACGGTCCACACTGCTTAGACAACTTCCGGGCAGAACATTTATCATCGTTAACACTTGAACTACTTACTGTGAATACTTTAAATTACATGGCAGCCTTGAAATACACAACGGTCTTGGAAAGTATTAGCAGCTGCTAATTATAATAGTTGAGTATTTATATGTAAAAAGGAAGATTTCAGTAATAAACGTAATATCTGTGATAAACTGTATATACACAAAATCATTGTATTCTATAATAACATAACGCAGTGCATTCAAAAGCGGATCTTTCGAAAGAAGCTTTTAGTTTATATGTATAATCTCCTACAGAGCGAAAACTGAACAGACGTAGTCAACCGACAT
Source organism: Lepisma saccharinum (assembly GCA_022664845.1). Taxonomy (NCBI): domain Eukaryota; kingdom Metazoa; phylum Arthropoda; class Insecta; order Zygentoma; family Lepismatidae; genus Lepisma; species Lepisma saccharinum. The sequence continues at coordinate 53,799 of JAGDQP010003382.1, forward strand.
GGAAAATGCCAACTACTAATTGATTACTCAGATATAATCTGCTTTCCAACGCGGTTCAAAGAACCTTTTGAAGGACCAAACCATTAACTTCACATCCACATGCGTGCTGGATTTAAAGAGAGCAAACATACTGCGAATTAAACGTCGTATGGAAGTGACAAGATTTTACGATTACTGACTGCAGGACGAAGGTAACAAATACAAAAGCATCGCTCTCAACAACTTACACGGCAGCCGTTGCATAAGGAAAGGGAAGTTAGTGGGTCTGACCCTACCGAAGACACATCTATGGATCTTGTATTACATCATCAAAAGAGCCCAAACGAGAACATGTTAGTAAATAAATTCGGGGGGGGGGGGGGGGGATATGGCACGGGCTTTAAATGTAGCGAAGGTTGGAAGGTTTGTATTCTTAGAAATCAAAAACTGGTATTTCGAAATCATTTCAGAAACCTGATTACCGAATTCCACTCAAAATCCAAGGCTGCCTACAAAAATCAAAGTGAAAAAAACCGGATGAAGACTGAACATAAAATGAAAACGCAGCAATTATCTGTGTTTACACGCTTCTGCACACCCATACACATCCAGCCTACGCGACTACAAACCCGTATTTGCACAGTTAACTTTTACCATACCTACAGCATTTACCCGGTGGGCAAGAAACTACGAAAAAAAAAAAAAAACGCCCGGCACCATCAGCCCTGTGATTCCCGACTTTACCCAGCAGTGCCTGGTGGGTTGGATGCACGTGAAAATCGAAGTTACCTATGCTATAATAGTACGCAGCTCACACGCCATAGCTAACAAAGAGTAATACGCTTCATGTATTCTGCGTGTTACTAATCACGAGAGACAATTAAGTCATCGCGGTCAGAATAACACAGAAACAGCAAATACATTAACATGCACTGTTACTACATGCTGTCACGACACTGTCTTCTACGATGGAATAGACGAACCTAAAAGAACCAAGGTCGTAACATTCAAAATCAAGCCAATAGTTTCTCATATTAAACTTCCTCAGTACCGATACAATTGGCATGGCATTATTTAGAACGTACAATTCGTCTACAGTGATACGCATTATAAAAACGGAATAGGGCAACCAGACACTTAATAGAATACGTCAAACAGTAACCGAAAAATTGATACTAATGCATCCTCCTTCAATTGTCTGACAAGCACGGCATGGGTCCTGGGCCGCTGTGTTCAGTGCTAGAGCGTTCACCTCGTGTTTGGGGGTCTTCGATTCGATCCCTGCCCATACTATGCGAGCCTTGTGGTGGACGAACACCGTGTGCGTCTCTGTGTTCTCCAGTTTCCTCCCACTTTCTTCATTCCACCAATTCATCCATCCATACGACATGAGCCAAAGTTGACTTAAACAAAACGAATTCCCTGACATTTTCAAGATTTCCACATCACCAACATGTCGTCAGTAACTTCATAGAATTCCTTAGTTAAACTTGATTACTACTGTCTTTTGGCACAGGCCAGGATGGGTTAGATAGAAGATGGCAAAGGTATGGGCCAGGACCTTAAGGTGTCATCCCGAGATTCGCCTGGTGACGCTGAGGGGAAACTCTGGAAAACCTCAATCAGGACAGTCAGAATTGCGCACCCACCCACTGCCGATCCGAAGTAATTTTCGTGGAATTATAAAGCGTATATTGGAAACTTAAAACCATTTCAAAAATTTGGAGTGAAATTAGAAATTACAGTCTTCAGCTGAATAAGTTCTCACTTATCAATGCATCACACTGCTTGAATTTTACTCATAGGCTGATTTCGCAGGTTTTTCGAGACGATCTTTTCCAAGCTCCAAGACTTGTTGACACTCAACATACACGTACACAAATATCATGCTCTATTTTAATCTATTATGTAGAATACGTCCTTTGAGAGGCATGTCAGGAAATAGTACAAGCTGACACTGCAAGCTTCTGCACATTAAAATGTGTATCGGAAGTGAACGCGAAAAAAGAAAAAAAGAAAGAACAGCGAAATTCCAATGCCTACAGCAGAAGTACGGGAAGGATGTGTGGTGTCAATAAAATAATCATGTTAACACTGCGATTCTACTAACAATGGAGAACGCTCCAATCTCTTGATAGCATCTCAAACAGCAACACTGACTGACAATGAGTGAAGGAAGCACCCAAAAGACTTTTTTGTGTCCAATAATGTGTATTCAAAGTTTGCTGCAGATACGTCTAGCAATATCGAAGCAAACTGAAAAATTAAATTTTAAAGAATCGGGTACGTTGACAGCACGAACTAAACTGGGTGCAATCCACAGTACTTTTTTTATTTGAATACTGTTGATGCGGATGGTATGGAACAGATTTGAAAAATTAAATTTTGAAACATGTTGGCAAATACTGACAACTGAGGTGGTTACGGACGGGGATACCCTCAGTTAAGTTTGGTGCTGCTAGGTCTAACGTAATGGAAGCGATCTGAGAAAATAAATTTTATAGAAAATAAGTTCGCAATACTGACAACTAGGATGTTTGGGAACGGAGATACCCACAGTGTGTTTCTATTGTGGTCAATATAGTTTGGTAGATAGGAATAACGGAATGGGAGAAAACTTTTTTAAGTTGGTTCGCAACACTGACCACTTCAACAATCAAGACTGTTCTGGAGACCCAGACTAGCCAAGATCTTTCCAACGACGCCTCAACCACCTCTTTACACCACCTGGTTCCACAGATGTACTTTTTGGATACAGCGTAAAGTCACTTTTTTACAGTTTGTCTGAACTTTTATTTATGGCCTTTAGGCATCTAAGGCTCAGGCAGGGATAACGGAGTGGAAAGCATTTACGAAGGTATCGGCCAGGGCCTATGTTCAAGGTGCCATCCCAGCGTTTGCCTGGTAGACAGGAAAAACCCTGCAAAAAAATCTTAAGATTCAATATCAAGGGATCTAAAACTAACTTATCCTATGGTTTACGGAACTCGCAAGTTCATCGCCGCAGTAACAAATGTTCGCCATAAGATTTTATGATGGGCAAGATAATGCCAGTTTCCTTCATCACAAACACTTACTTCTCCAAGAGCCTTTCTAATATTCTCCTCCCAACGACGTAACGGTCTTCCAAACTATCTCTCCGTCCGGTTTTCAATCACGATAGAATATAAATTATCTTGGTCTTTCCCCCAAGTGACCTAAAACGGCCAAGTAAATAGCAGTTGCAGGCCTGATATCTGAAGTCAGTTTTATCTGCTTTGGTTGAGGGATTTGATCACGTTACAAACGCAAAAAACGCTTTTTTTTTTTTTTTTTTTTTACGGTTCGTTAAAAGACAAATATAAATTACGGAGAACTTTACAAAGCACTAAATATGGTCTATATCTTGCCTAATCCTATCTCAAACTTGCATATTAGTGACATTACTACAGCCCAAAGCCCAATTTATACAATTTTTAGTTGGAAGAAAATTGCTATTCGAACTTCTATACAGAGCGCCAGTACGAATTCACTGCCTTCGGCGACCAACCACCAATATATACCGAGCTCACGTACAAAAGAGTACATGTCCTAGATAAACAAAATATAAGCAATATTGCTACGAACTTGCAGGTTAAATGGAATGCATCATAAAATCACTTACGAGCAAACTGCAACATGACATGTGAAAATAAATGTGACAGACCATTCGCGTCTGCATTTACTTTTATATGGTTTATGTGAATTTATAACTGATGGACTTGTTCACATTTGAACGTGAGCTCTTGCTTCTCGAGAATTGTAGTAAATCCAGATATATGCCTACAGAGGATGAGTTAAAACAATTTCCAGTAGAGATGAAAACTTCTCCTAGAATGATCTAAGTGTAAGAGTCACCACTTCCTCCAGAAATTCCCTAGCAGAATGTCTCATGCGCATGGATACGCGCTCAAGTACCGTGGGGGTCCAGTGAACCAAGTGGTCTGGAGCCCACTTAACCAAAAACTGAAGGTTGGTCTTTAGAAACTCAGCAGCTCGCTTAAGATCGATTAAATCAACCCCAACAAAATGGAAATTAAGATGGTAATTTTAGAATAACACAATCCATGTGGTTCGAAGCCCTGGTTAGGACGTAACCTTCATCCGATGAAAGGCAATGACAAACCATCATCGGTTCACCTTGCCGAGGGACCTTTGCTTCAGCACGTGCCTCCGGCAGAACGATCATCATCATAAACAGTTCTTAGTGCTGTATAAGATGTCTAGCTTTTATAACTACTTCTTAATGAAGCTTACTTGAATTTTCGAAACAAAAAAAAAAACAATAGTTACCTTGCATAAGACAGGCAGAAACCTCTTCAGCTAACCTATCAAAATTAAGTCAATTTCCGTGCTAAGAAATGAACAGCACTGGAGCGTGGACTTCCATATGAGAAAAATAGTTCAAGCAATGACCTACAAGAGCTAATTACACCAACAACAAAATCAATAAAATAATTTTAAAATTTCACTTGACATGAAATCCCCCCCCCCCCCCTCTCAACTTTACAGAAAGACAATGACCCTGAATATATCATACAGAAACTGTTGAGATGTGTCATTAAATGATAATTAGCTTGATTAAGAGAAAATACAATATAAAAATTAATTTATCTTTTAATTAAACTACGTGATTCCGGAAAAATCTTTGAACTATTAATAAATGTAATTACAACATTTTTGTGGAAGACACTTGTAAAAAAAAAAAATGTACCAGAAATGCTTGGTAAACAATTACATAGCCTGAACATCTTCTCCAATTATATCCTAGTCATGCACAAAAAAATATTATGCCACAGGGAGCAAATAAAAAAAAAAAATGAAAGACAAAATGAACTTTCGATGCCTTGTCATTTTAAAATTGATTTAACCATTCACATATTTCCGGAATACAATGCAGGCTGAATACGGACACACGAATTGAAACTTTATTTATGGACTTTAGGCATCTAAGGCTCACGTCGGGACAGGGGAGGGGAAAGAATTCGGGGAGGTGTCGGCCAGGGCCTATGCTGAAGGTGCCATCCCGGCATTACTGAGCCTGGTGCGACTGAGGAAAACCTCTCAGGATGGTCGGCCGCTGGGACTGAACCCACGACCTCGCGAATACTACGCCAACGCTCTACTACTAAGCTATGGTGGCTCGGTTGACGTACGAATAATACTAGGTACAATACATAAGTTCATAAAACTTTCATTTTCGAGACACAGGGGTACATTGGAGGTCCAATTAGACCTCTTACAATGGTAAATACTCATGTTCATTTTGAAATCACAAACAATACATGAGAAAGCATATTTGAAATTGATTAGTACTATCAATAGGATGGATCTATTAAACCTTTAACCGCTGACGTTGGGTACACCGTGTTGGCAACTTATTGTAGGCTAGTTTATTATTTTAATTTTTAATAGAACTAAGTCAGAATATTCCAAATCTAGTGACCACAAACAACATATGAAACAAAGAATACAATATTACAAACTCTGGATAAGAAACTAAAATTATGAATACCTAACCTTATATCATACAAATTGCAACACTGCATTCTGTGCTTAACATACGATGTTTATGATTAGGGGATACCATATATCCCTAAACCACATGGAAAAAAAAAATACATCAGGTGGCAAAAGTGCCAACCCAATGACCTTTAATCCTCATACCCACCCTATTGATAAAAATCGAGTTGTAACGACTTACTTTTATATTAATGCAACGGCAACATTTTAACGAGAAATTTTATATCCTTGTAAGCAAATTTCGGCATCCCCGAATCTCGGCAATGATATGATGAACAAAAGCTCCACAAGTCCTTCATCTGTTGTCCCGACTTACCAATTAGGTAGGTACAGCATGTTGAGGTGCACGCTGCATACAGTAAATATGAATATCAAACACGGGATCATCTATGTACCCTATTATAATCCAGCATGCTAAAAATGATCTGGTGCAGTGCCACTAGCCGCTATGAGTCGTCTCCCCTCTCAGGCACGTACAAGTATATACGAAATTCGCAAATTCCTGTTCTAGCAAAACACAAGCAGGCTCCCTTCACCTCTCCAGGTCAGTGGGGAGCCCCTGCAATTAAAGGCCTAAGGCAAATACCCTCTTCCCCTCCACCTTGTGGCTTTGGATAATAATAATACCACTTCCTTTCAGTCAAATGTGGGCGGCAGGAAAGAGACTGTAAATCTTTAAAACCCCACTTTCAAAATGACTACAATAAAAAGTATTATCCAAAGTAAGTTTAACCGAAGGAGTATACAGACAGTGACAGATCTTCATGTGAATATGGTAGCGCAACAGAGCGTTGCTCTTGCAATGCAATGGGAAAATCCAAGGATTCAACCAGCGGCCGACCATCCTAAATTTCTCGTTCCTTCCTGTCACACCAGCCGAGAGAGTCCCTTAAAACTAAGCCTTGTCCCCATCTTGGCCTATGCACAAACGCCATAAATAAAAGTCAGTTCAATGTGTATGCAAGGGGGTGGGGGATGGAGTTATTACAATAATACCGTAATGAAATGCCCTGAATACACAACTTTGTGGGCATTCCAGCAACAATTAATTACTTTGCTATCCTCCAGGGCTCGTAAAACCTCATGTATCCAGACCCACCCACCCACATTCCTCGCCTTCCCACATCAATAATGACACGAGAATGCGAAGCATGTTGTCATGTTCCCAGTAACCACCAAAAGTACTTCTACATTCTAAGCAGTCCAGAAAAAAATGTTTTCAGGCTACAAGATTGTCCAATACGGTTATTCTCAGTCAATAGGTCTAACAAGTTGAAATGTTTTTAAATCTGTCTCGACTATAATGGAACATTGTGCAATATTTAGAAATAAAATTGCCTCATCAGTTATCTACGAATCTGTGTACATAGCGAGACCACTGTTCCAAAATCACTTTCTTTTAAAAACTTACGGACCAAACAATTCAGATACAAACAACGTGTGTAAAACGTTCCTCATAACTAATCTGACAATCACACACGATCTTATGGTTTGTTTTTTAAAACACACACACACAGAGACACAAACACCCTCATCTACCTATGACGTAAGACAACTTTAGCTATGAAATACCCTAGACCTATATACTCAATGGAAATACTAAAAGTAGGTGCCTAGTCAACATTAATTGTTCAGACACAAAACGATATCCACAACCGCGTCACATTCACAAACACTCAGCGGCCAATTTAAATGGATCATTTAAAAGGCATGGACTTGGAAAGAAATTTGTCTTAGTCTTATTCATAGTACCATCCCAGTATTTGCCTGGTGCGACCGAGGAAAACCTGAGTCAGGTTAGGCTAACAAGTGTAATGAAAAAGAGGCGTGAAGGAGTTCTAATATGCTAATAACTATAAATGTGCATTCGAAGGTAGTATTACAATAATTTGGTGTCAGTAATAAAATCTTTCATGGCACTTTGCCATTCATTTGTTTAAAACTAGACAAATATTCTCTTACACTAAATTACAATATTGAAGTATACATCAAACATACAACAGGTATTATTCGCTTAGAAAGTGTTAAAACTGCAGTAAAATTCCGCTGATTTAGTACCAAGTTCATGAATCATCCTACTAGTCATATTTCAGAGAACTACTGAAGTTACATATATAATTCATTGAACTTCTTTTCTAGGGAAAAGCGATTATTTTGTATATGTGGTGATACAACGTCCTACTCCCCCCTATATAGATATCATGAACTATTCACCTAACTGTTATAAAAATAAATTAGTTTCTAGAATACGTAACATGAAATATTGATGCGCAATTATACTGTAAAAGAAATTCGTTAAAACGGCACACCGGCTTTGACTCATGTGCACCAAGACAATTGAAAAATAAAACCATTAATGGGGTAGTCATCAATTCAACTGAGACAGCACTATACAGTTACATATACTACACACGTAATCTGGCATGAGCAGAATGTTGCAAGGGTGAGCCAAACTTATGTATGGCATTCACTTAGTCATCTAAAGTTCAGGCCGGAATTGGGAAGACGAAAGGACGTTCGAAGGTGTCAGCCAGGGCCTAAATTGAAGGTACCATCCTGGATGGTATTTGCTGTGATGAGGAAAATCCTGTCTGGATGGCCGGTCGCCGGGATTCACCCACGACCTTTCCAATCTAAGCCAACACTACCACTAAGCTACAGCCGCTCGGTACAACCGACTTCTGTTTACTAGAAACCGAATCGTGGATTCAAAACCCAACTGCAACAAGGTTAGGTTTGCCTCAGGTTAGACGAAACGCCTTACTGAAACAAAGTGGCGAAGTTTCAATACAGAAATCGCCTAAAGAAGCAGAATACCAACTGATGCTGTAAAAGCAAATGCCGGCATAGTACATACACACACTATATATGTCGGGTTTTAATCTGGGTATGCTTTAACTAGTTCCTTCACATTACAAAATTAAAATATACCTTCCTTCATATAAAACACAGACATCTTGACTAAGGTTTGCCTCAGATTTATTAAACAGGCGAATCCCAGCAAGGTACCTTTAGTTACGCCCTTTCAACTGTCCTAGAAATGCTTGTCGTGGAACGACATTCTTCAGTAACGAACCTAGACTCGTTGCCTGTACAGACCATAGAATTTTTTTTAAAAAAAAGTATCCTTGCCCCGGGAGAGGACCTCACTCCGACTGCAATAGAAAGTTAAGACTACAAGCAATGTTGACATTTCCAAAACTGCAATCCAAATTGGTGGACATTTTCTGAGAACAGGCTCCTCACCTGAAGCTAATATAAGTGCAATATAAACACTGACATCCCACATTATGTAGGTCTATCTCCAGCAAATTTGATACTTCCTATCATCTTTTTTTAAAGTCGCACTATGGGCCTGACAGACAACTAATGACCAAGTCTATCGCATATCTGAAGAAAGACGTCCCTCGGAGAGCACGGACAAAGAAGGGCAAAACAGACTGGGCCTTTATGTAGGTACGACACCGGTATTCGCCTCGTGAAACACCTAAATCTTGGAAAACTTCAACAATGGCCGACAGCACGTCTCTAGTTAATCATTTGGCACAGTCTAATAATAATCATCACCTAATAACCACGGAATATTAATCCAATAATGAATAGGCCTTCACGACCAACCACACAGGTGGAAATCAATAACAGGCGGATTTCATGGTAAAATTCGCGTTGAACACCACATAAAAGTAGCACACCCATATTCCCTTCGCAAATACACAAAACAAACAGAAGTAGCCTAGTAGAAGTTAAAGTAAATTTCGATCTCAAAAGATAAAAACTCGGTTCTGGCAGCTCGAACTTTTTTTTTCAAAGAATGTGTATTGTTCTATTCCTTTGTGTATTACGAAAGCACATGTTAAATCAAAAGGGCGGGAACATTCGACGTCAATGTTTACAATATGGTGTGAACAATATAAATTTGCCCATTATAGAGTACTACTATTATTTGCCTTATTCTAAAAACATATTTCTTGTAACACATACTTTCTTCAACCATAACACTTCGAACGCGCGTTTTATGTCAACAAACATGACATATGTAAGGCACACACAGCAACATGTCAAACTTCGCACTCTCACTTTTCCTCTCGTTATTTGCACTACGCAGAGTCATTTACTGGTTTTACATTCTGAAGCACAAGAAATTCCTCACCACTGCATGAGCAGGACAAGAAAATGGCTTTCTTACCTTGAAACACAGCAATCCTCTCAGCATTAGAAGACTTCACCACTCAATTCTGCAGCCCGCCATCTTCAACTGAATTATCCGAGTCTTTCCTCGAAAATTAATAGCAGTACAGGCGCGCTCGCTAGTCTCTTCTTTCAGTTTTCTTTGTGTGTAGCATCCAATCGATGTTCAGCGCGAGTTTGCACGGTACAGGCTGGACAGTTGACAGCCAGATGGCGCATGATCACTCAACAAGTACTGTACAGAGCAGATTGCTTCTGCTTTCCGTCCCTAACTAATTTTTACTCAATATGAAGCATCACTTGCATCGTGAATTCATTGTTACGTAAATATTTTTCTTTTACGGTGCAAGCTAGCACGAAAGCGAAAGTGAAAGTCATATTACGCGATCCGTGGTCTAAACGAAGCATAGAATATTCCTTGGTACAAATATGAATATAGCTGTCATGTTAAACTATAATTGATCGTAATACCTTTATATTTTTTTTGTTTCGTTAATAATAAAATGCCTTACAGTTCTACAGGGGAAAGATAAGGAAGACGGAAAGATAGAAACGTATGTTTGCGGCATCACAACATTGATATCGACCGACAGCCGGAAGTTTCATAGTAGAAAGGGGGAAGTGAGCAGAGCGTCGCAATATACGTGCACAAAGGCACGGAGTGTGAAGATGTATCTGTCACTCTACTCCGTTTCTACGCGTTACATCATCTTTGAATTTTTTCTTCTTCTTCTAATATAGTCCTAAGTTTTAAGAATTTGTCCCGACTACTCCATTACTTTGGTCAGGATGCCTCAATCTCGCCTTATTTTAAATTGCGTACCATATTGTACATTTTTAATATAAACTGAAACGATGGGTGAGTGGGTGGTAATGTTGACTGTATGTGGTTCTGAGTTCGATTCCCTATGGGAACACAAGCTGCTTGGAGCTCACTTTAAACATTAGGTCCCGTCTTTAGGAAGTAATCCGATAGAAGGAAATGGCAAACCACTATGGGTTCACCTTGCCCAGAGACCCTGCCTACGGCCAGAGCATCAATCAATGCCATCATTAGCGAAAATTATGTTTTGATTAAAATTCTCTTTATAGATATATAAAAATAGACCTGATGGCCACATTTGCAAGAAAATTGTACATCTAACATACTACTTATTGAAAAAAAATGGATAAAAAGTAAAACAGCTATTTTAAACTTCCACACTTTCGTTGCTTGATCGAGTGCATCATATTTGGACTTACCGGTAGGAAAGATGATCAGTGAAAAGACGTGGAGTGTTTTCGTTTTATCATTTTCTAGTATTGAACCCCGTATTAGTTAATTGCAAATAAAGATTTTTTTTGTTGTACTAAGCGGCCTTAGCTGACTTTCCTTGAGCGTTGATTTAACACTCGGTAGACTATGAGATCGATCCCAGCAGCCGTCCATCGTTGACTATTTTGTAGAAGTCGGCACAGGTGTGAGTAAAGTTAACCTTATTAACCAATATAGCTTTCAAAGTTTGTACTGGATTTTTCACTAATCCATTCATGAACGAAAATACTCATTCACTAGGGGGGCATGGCAAACAAAGAGGAAACTCCAAAATCTTAAGGAAGTTGGAATACAGTACGTTGTTGACATAAAAATGCAAGATAATTTCTACCGAACAATTGCTAGGAGATGATTTCTCTGACTTTCATTTTTGTAGTATTTCTGAGGTTGCAAACTGCTTGATGTACGCGTACTCATCGTACAGTCCAGTCTCATCTATCTGAATTGAAGGAGCCACTTCCTGAATGGCTTGAGTCTTTTGTATTTCCGTCCAAGGGGATATTCCTTTTTAAGTGTTACCCAAATGAAATGCTGTAAATTCTCCAGGGGTAAAATATCCAATTTACCTGAATATTCAGATGCAGCTTACTACAACGTGCAGGCATACTGTTTACATTTTTCAACTTCTCATGAAAGACCCTCCCTTCTCAATTTACCAAGAATTGTAGTGACAAATGATGTTACGAAACAGTCTCCATCCTTGGAAACTAAATTAGCCTTTAAACAATTCAAGACAGAAATCACTTCAAAAAAACTGTAACTGCTTGACCTTCTATTCTTAGAACAGCATGAGTGAAATGTTGACACTCGGCTGTGAATAAAATATAGCCATGCTTTTGAGTGACAATGGATCTTTGAAGAATGTTTTGATGAGAAATTGACATTTATTTTGTGATTCAACAAGATTATGTGGCGATAAGTAAGAGATTTCAGTGATGTTGACATCAACAAATTTAAACATGGTGCTGTAGCTCACACAATTGTCAAAAGAACGAGACATTTTTATGTGATCTGATATTCTTGTTTTTAGTTAGTTAGTTAACTGACATCACAGAACAAGGTTCTGAGAAAGTGTACACAATTTAAGATACATAATGTAGAATGTGACTTATGATATATACATATCATTAACATGAATAAAAATTAAGAACAATGATTGTATTTTTTTTTAAATTAATATCCATAGCAGTTACTTTAGAGAAGAGGACAAGATTTAAAATGATAATAATGGTGATTGTGAAAAATTATCTACATCACGTTATTAGACGCTAGCACAGTTTTAGTATTAACATTTTCCTCCTAGTTCTGAGAGTACTGTCTGTGCCTGTTCCATTTATTGTCATATGTGCATGTAAAAGTTGGTACTGAAAATATATGTATTGCTTTCGCTAGATTATTATTATCTATTAAATCCATTATGAATCTTCGTTGTGGATGCTGATGCTACTAGTTTGTAAAAAAAAATACCTCGCAATGCATTCAGATGGTTCTATTTTGTTTCTACACATTTAGGCATATTATTACAAAATACAATTCAATATGTGTGCCTACATTTTGTTCCTAAGGCCATATAGTTATATGAAGCGGCAGCACCTTCTACAAAATAGTATAGCACTTCGAATAACACTACAAAGCGTGTGTATGTTCCAGGTCCCATTTTCTAGCTCAAAATTCAATTTAAAAAAAAAAAAAAAAAAAAAAAAAATTGAATTTGTAATAGTAATTATTTTCTCTATGGGGAATATAAGTGAAGTCAATTTTAACATACAAAAAAATGTAAAGCACTATGTCATCGAAAATCACCACTTACTTACTTTCCAATACAAAATTAGTGGAACTATTATGGAAAGAGTAGAGACTGCAAAAAAAAAGACTTAGGTGCTATATTTGATCACAAATCAACTTGGCAATGCCACATAAACTGTATTCTTGGTGAAACGTACAGAAATGTTGATTTAAAATAATGGCGCCGGCCGGGTGGTCGAGCGGTCTGCGGCGGTAGGCTATCGACTCAACGGTCCCGGGTTCGAGTCCCGGCAGGGGCATGGGTGTGGATTTTAACACTTAACAGCTAAGGACAAATCGTGACGGGCCGAAGTCCAAAGTGACTAAACTGGCCCATATAAAAATAAAGTTTACCAAAGTTTTTAAAATAATGGCATATGGCAGTGAATTTCAAAGAAAGTGAATGTACGTGTTAATATCTGGTGTAGTAAAAAGTAATCCATTATTTTGCCAATAGATGGCTTCAGTGATCTGTATCTCGCGTTGTATAAGTCCGATCGGGTTCAACGAGATGGCGTTCAAACGATGAGATTGCGTACTATAAACACTGTTCAGATAATTGTGATGAGTTGACTCAGTGTTGTGTGAGCGCGCGTCAAAATGGACACTAGCAAAGAGAAAATACGCTATATTTTACAGTTTTCCTTCGATAAAGGCGAAAACGCAAGCCAGGCGGCTGCAAATGTGAATAGTGTTTATGGTCCTGATACTGTAACAGCCAATCACGCGCAATTTTGGTTTCGTCGATTCCGTTCCGGTAATTTTGACGTCAAAGATGTATCACACACTGGAAGGCCAAGTGTCGAAAATGTCGATAAAATCATGGACATTGTCGCGTCCGACCGTTATGTAAGCACTGTTTCGATTGCCCAAGGGCTAAACATTGCACAAAAAACCGTGTGGAACCATTTGCATAAGGCTGGATACAAAAAGGAGCTTGATGTATGGGTGCCACACGAGTTAACGCAAAAAAACCTCATGGACCGAATTTCCATCTGCGAATCGCTGCTGAATCGCAACAAAAGCGACCCATTTCTGAAGCGGTTGGTGACCGGTGATGAAAAGTAGATCACTTACGACAACGTAATGCGAAAACGGTCGTGGTCGAAGTGCGGTGCGCCGGCGCAAACGATGCCCAAACCAGGATTGACGGCCAGGAAGGTTTTGCTGTGTGTTTGGTGTGATTGGCAGGGAATTATCTACTATGAGCTGCTCCCCTACGGTCAAACCCTTAACTCGGAACTATACTGTCAACAATTGAACCGTCTGAAGGCAGCAATCGCCCAGAAGCGGCCAGCTTTGGCCAATAGGAGAGGCATTGTGTTCCACCAGGACAACGCCAGGCCACACACATCGATAGTGACTCGCCAGAAGCTCCGGGAGCTTGGTTGGGAGGTTGTTATGCATCCACCTTATAGTCCGGACCTGGCACCGAGTGATTACCATCTGTTTCTGTCCATGGTGAACACGTTTGCTGGTGAAAAATTCGCTTCAAGAGAGGCTTGTGAAAATCGACTGTCTCAATTTTTTTGCCAATAGGGACAAGGGCTTCTATGAGAGAGGCATCATGATATTACCATCCAAATGGCAACACGTTATCGAACAAAACGGCGCATATGTGACCTAAATCGGATCATTCTAACTATGGTAAGTCAAGCCTTCAATGTCATGCAAAAATAATGGATTACTTTTTACTACACCATATACTAATATTTTCCTAATTAATAATGAATTTTAATCTTTATTAGGTCTAACTTGGAATTTTGCATTAATACTTTGATCTCACAGATGGAAGAACACACTATTAAAATTGATTTTTTTTTTTAACCGTTAAATTTTGAAAGTATAAAAGTGATTATACTTATTCACTAGTTGCAACATCGTATAATATTCTATTCGTAGACAACATGATAGAATTATATTATGTTACATTTTTTTCCACAAAATTAGAAGGAGTAACACTGGCTCACTCTATTTATTATTATTATTATTATTACTTTTATTATTATTATTATTATTATTTCCTGTAGCAGAATTAGACCAAGAAAACAATTATTGTTTTTAACCAATATGCAAGAACTAAATTTTCTGAATTAGCGCCCACCTGAAAAAAATGTGCAGTTCATTCAGCATAATGGCAAAAGAAATGAAGAAATTGATGTATTACATAATCAAATTAAAAAAGATTTAACGAAAACTCTTACCCAGTTCTATTTCCTAGCCTTCAATTCGTTTTTTTTATACCAGTAAGTTTGAAATTTATTTGACGTTCTAAAGATGCCAGAACACCTCACCTTCAGATTCTTTTTTTTTTAAGAAAACGAAATAGAAAGAAATATGAATTATCGAAATCTGCAAAACAAGTGCTAAATAATTAAATACTTATATCACTTTGCCGTGAACCGGTACCGGTCCGCGGACTGGTAATTGAAAATCACTTGTTTAATGCACATGTTCTTATTTTTTACTTATTTTTCATTTACTTTTGTGAATTGAATTTTTATTAATTTCATTTCCTTGTGTATTTCACAGTTGATGTATTTATGTCGCTTGGATGTTAAATTGATCCCTTGTATAGGGTAAGTACATGTTTGTTTATCAGTAATAACATCGTAAATCGGAATCAGTACATTGCGTTCAACGTTTATAGAGTTACCAGGTAACTATAGGTTGTGCGAGACGTGAAGTCATTGACTTAACCATGGATATTAGAATTAGATGATAGACCATTTTTTTTTCACTGAATCCGAATGTACCAACTACAGACTGCGATCTTGCTGCGCATGGTCAGAACATAGCAGAGTTTTATTTACACGTAATTTAAATATTGATACACTAATTTGGTTTAATATATATTTTTTTTAATTATACAACACAGAAAAGAGTAAAACCTCAGTTTTACAAGCTGATCACTTTCATATTAAGTCTTTCCTACTCTATTAAATTTTGGTTGCCCACACCAAGATGGCAGACTGACGTTGTTATGCTCGGATTCAGTTTTTTTTTTTTTTTAATTTGGCTAATCATCTTTGGTTAACTCAGTTTTTTACGCTTGCTATCGCTATGTGGCCCGTTTTTATATTTATGTCTTAATTCTTGCAAAAAACGTAAATATTATTTGCAATATTTTCTATTGTATGCAGAGTGCGGTATATTCTTACATGAATAACTCAGGAATTGAGACTTGAATAAAAAAAACGGGCCACACAGCGATATCAAGTGCATAAAACTGAGTTAGAACTGAAAATTTGGTTCACATTGGATTAGACTGGATAAACGAATTTAAATATTTGCTCTGGTGTCTATCTTTCAACACTAAGTAGTTACTCCAGTATAGTTTACGTAGAGCTCGATGGATGCAACCTATAGTTAGTTCTATTAGATTGATGCGAATGAAATGACCGCTTTGACACCTGGTGGGAAGCGCACCTCAGCAACACAACACAGGGATCGACTGTGGTCACGCGTCCAAAGTAACAAACTCCGGTTTACGTACACAAAACAGGCTGGGATTCCAGACAATCAGGAGATAGTGTGTTGTTGAACAGGGTCGTATGAAAGTGTACCATGGAGAACACACAATTGCTAGTTATTTTTATTTATGAATTCAAACTGGTGCATTCTGCACAACAAACTGAAAAAAAAAAGAGTTTGGGACAGGAATGACAAATTAACGCACCATTTGCCATTCGTTTCTCAAATTTCATTCCAGTGACACAAGATAATAAAATGAACCCCGTGTACACCGACTACCATCATCATGGTCGGATGAGCTGCTCAGGAACACCGTGGAAGCGGACTCGGAAAAAGTATTCGTGGCATTCCAGACGAGTTAGGCATACACCATACCACTGTCAGTCGGCGACTCCGTGCGCTTGGTAAGGTGAAAAAGTTGGACTCATGGGTGCCACAGAAGTTGACACCGGCCAACAACAATAACCGTCTGGAGGTGTGCCGTTCTCTGAGGGTGTCACGGGAATGTTTCTTGTATCGGTTGTCTCTTCAGATGAAAAATGGATCTGCTACGGCAAACGTAAACGGTCAGAACAGTGGTTGGATTGTGATCAATTTCCAGTATGGTGTCCTAAACCACCTCTTCACTCACACAAGGTGTTGTTCCTGGAATGGTGGTCTATGGTGGGAGTGATCCATCATGTCTTTCTCAGGCGAGGTGAAACCATCACTGCAGATCGTTACAGTGTTGAACTCCATGAATTTCACCGCAAACTTGTCTGCAAGCATCCAACAATTGTCAACAGACATGGTGTCCTCATGCTGGATGACAATGCCTACCCACACGTAGCGCAAAGAATGGCCCAAGCTCTCCATGAGTTACAGTATGAAACCCTTCCTCACTTACCGCATTCCCCGATCTCTCTCCCATTGACTTCCATTCTTCCGGGATCTCGATCATTTCTTGGCAGGAAAGATCTTCCCTGATGATCGTGCGGTGCAACATGTAGTTGAGGATGTCTTGACATCGCAGACTCCACACTTCTCTCGCCACTGAATCCAATCGTTGGCTGAGCGATAGCAACAGTGTTTAAATGCAGACGGCGACTACTTTGGTTAACCAGGTAATGTAGTGTTTTTTTTTTGGGGGGGGGGGGGGGGCTTTGAATATGACGCACCTGAGGTGGACATTTCTTTCGCAAATATGAACGCTGGCGGTGGAAACCAATATAAACGTTGCGTTGTGTTGACATAAATAAATTAATAAATAAGCTATCTTAGAACAGAGTGAGTCGTCTGGATAGATAGACGCCAGAAAGACGCCAGAGTTTAGAAAGATAGACGCCAGAAACATTATTTTAACTCGTTTGTTCACTTCCAGTCTATTCCAATGTGGACCAAATGTTCAGTTCTACCTCAGCTTTATAAACTTCTTATCGCTGTGCGGACCGTTTCTTGACTTAATTCTTAATTGCTGAGTTTTTCATATAATAGGATACCATACTCTTCATATAATAGAAAATACTGTAAATAATATTTACTTTTTTTTGTGTGCAAGAATTAAGACATAAATGAAAACGGGCCACATAGCGATATCAAGCGTACAAAACTGAGTTAGAACAGAAATTTTGGTCCATATTGGTTTAGATTGGAAGTGGACAGACTAGACTACGTGTCCTCCGCGCTCCCTGGCTTCATATATTCATGGATTTTTCAATGGCAGCAGTCACTCCAGTATCATTTTTAGATAGAGGTCATTGTGGATCTAATAGCTTACTTGAACTTTGATAATCATAATATTAGTTCAAGTGTGTTTGTATATTTAAAAAAAAACTCCTAGAACGTTCTTTTGTCTACATAATCAACCTTGTTTCACAAGTTTTTAACAGGCAAAGAACAATCAGTATGGAAGCGGCTAGTTGTCTATGTTCATTAAAGCGCATACAGAAACGAGTTTCGTCCATAAAGCTATAAAATATTTTATGACTTCATGGTATCATCGCAGAAAAATCAGTAATGCCAGATTAAGCACTTGTTTATACTCATTAGTCAGTACTTTTCTTCGTCAATTTTTTTGTGGTCTGATGGAGTTGTTTAAATATGTACTTAGAAACATTTTGCATTAAATTTGCCTGTGAAATATTACTGTCACTTGTTCATACGCAAGATCTGTAACAAAACTGGTAGCTTATTCCTGTGCTTTTTATCCACATTGACTGATTGACGTGTGACGTCACTTAGAGAATATCGTAGTTTGTAATCTGTTTAGAACAAGCTGGGGGTGTAAAGCCAAATTTGTTGGGTGAATTAGATTTTATTCAATATTTCTATAGATTTTTAATCGTAAAGAATTTAAAGTTATAAGTGTGGTCGAGAATTTTTGTGGAATGACACAATCAGTCCCCATTATGAACGTTTGATAGAGTCCCTGGTGTACGCGCCTTACAATTCTAGCTTAGATTGCTTTACTGGCCCATATTTTGACTGTGATGATAGCAGGTTAATCTGTTAATATGGCCACTAACAAGGTTAGTTGTCAGATTAGAAAACGTTCTTTACCACATGCCCATAGTTCAGTGGTACAGCTTTATCTTCGCATTCGGGAGATCCTGTGTTCCAGCGAACAACCATCTTGACTGAAGATTTTCCAGTTTCTTTTCAACCACAAGAGGGAAATGCGTAGATGGTACCTTGAAATTAGACCCTGGCCGACACCTTCCCGAATCCCTTCAACTCTCCTTTTCCGGCCTGAGCCTTAGATGCCTAAAGGACATAAATGAATTCAAACTCAAAATTAAGTGGTTTGTGGGACTCAAATATTAGCATTCCCTAGTCTGTGTTCGTGAAATATCTGGTTGAAATTTTCGGTTGTATTTACGGATGAATTAAAAGAAAACTATAAGTCTTTTAAACGAAGTTTTGTTTCGAAGTGCGAATTCTGCTTTTATTATCGGCATCCGCCGTATCCTACTATGTTGATTTTGGAAACAACAAAAAGTTATCAGTTTATGAATTATGGTGTATATTAACTTGTGTTGTTTCCTAAATTTTGTCACTTCTCAGCTATAGGTGTTATGAAATATGCCCTTCATATGAGTGGATTTTGGGCTTTTAACAATGTTCCCAGCATGGTGAAAATGAAGGTTGATAAGGAAAATTTTCAATTCAAGTTTTGCATTATTTTGTTTAAATCGTGGAATTATATAGCTTAAATACATAAGACGACCACTGAGCAGCCATAGCTGAGTGGTAGAGCGTTGGCTTAGAATTCGTGAGGTCCTGGATTCAATCCTAGCGGCCGACTATCCTGACTTAGATTTTTCGATAATTAAAATTCAAATTCATAAGGTGAATCTTGAACAAATCACTCGGAATGGCAACCTACCAAACCAAACCACTCACCAAGGTCAAAATATCCTTCATTGTATGCAATCCCGGCCTACTTAGCTGTTGTGCGGGACTGTATAATGAGGGAGGATGTCCTGGTCGATTTGACGCAGTTCAACGCTTTGCGATAATACAGCCCACAGAGGAACACATTTTGAGTTTTATACAAGATGTTGCAACAAATGAATGTTCGTGAATTGAATAGGTGAATTTCTCAGTCCGAGAGAAGAAAGCAAGTTTCTTTGAAGAAATTTCGAAAGTTGTGTATTTTGAAAGTTACAGGTGCTTAAATGCTGTGATTAATCGTTATAATTGAACAATGACGTACAACGTGTCCGCTTAGCAGTCAAAGTTGTATCGAATACATCTATCTGAGCCAAGTTTACCAGTATATTTCTCTATATTTTGGCGCCTCTAGTAGGCATATTCCGAAATTTCTTTATAAGAACTTCTCTATTGTTTCCGGCTAGGGTTATCAACTGGACATTGTAAAATGCCGGACAAAATTCCGAAAAAAAGCCGGATTTTTTTTTAAAAATGCGGGACACAATGAAACTGCAGCAATCAACATTTTTCTAGGCGCAATCACGCTCGTTATGTACCTTTTTATCTAGTGGCGAAAGTTTTGGGGAGGTTAAACAGAAAATTATTATCCAAAGATGAAATGGAGGCAACTTCCGATTTTTTCTGTACATCAAGCCTCTGTAGGTATAGATACAATTGATATTAAAGAGTGAAAAGTGTACCTACAGAGGCTTGATGTACAGAAAAAATCGGAAGTTGCCT
>JAGDQP010003382.1:74632-86227 GCA_022664845.1 Lepisma saccharinum
TACCTACAGAGGCTTGATGTACAGAAAAAATCGGAAGTTGCCTCCATTTCATCTTTGGATATTAATTCTTCCGTGTGAGATGTTCACCATTATGAGACACAGGAAAGTCCAAGCACAACTGGGAGTTGTGGTACTCTCCAGATGGTTTCCAGAGAGAACATCGACAGCATGAGTGAAAGGTGTGTGAGTGGATAAGGGGTGGACTGGGTGGCGCAGTTGGTAGCGCATTGGGACGGTAACTCAAAGGTCCCGGGTTCGATCCCCGGCCCAGTCACATACTTTTCACTCTTTAATATCAAAAGAAAAATATTACTTGCTGATGTGCTATTCCTTACCAATTTTTTTGTACTTTTCGCAATTTCGCGAATGGAGACAAAAGTAATTGAGTGTGATATATCAATACCACTAACTACGCACCCTAGTAGTTAATAAATAATGACAAATTACCGCTCGTGACTATAAAGTTTACTGTAAATAACACAAACAATGCACATTCAGGTGTAGTAATGTCTTGCTAATTTTATTTTTAAAATGCCGGACTTTTTCAAGAAAAAGACAAATGCCAGCCTGACATTTCTAAAAAGGTTTAAAAGCCGGACTTGTCCAAAAACAAAAAACAAAAAAAAAAACGGACGGTTGGTAACCTTATTTCCGACCGACTTTCACTATATGAAATACATTTCTGATATAGTCTGGTCACAAGGTTTATTTTCTTGCTATCTTAAAAATAACTCCAAAATCAACGATTTTTAAAGGATAGCTTTACCAAATTTTAGTAGATACAAAAACTTTAATACG
Organism: Lepisma saccharinum; assembly: GCA_022664845.1. Lineage (NCBI taxonomy): Eukaryota > Metazoa > Arthropoda > Insecta > Zygentoma > Lepismatidae > Lepisma > Lepisma saccharinum. The sequence goes on from JAGDQP010003382.1 coordinate 75,431, forward strand.
TGTAATGTAGCGAAGTTCATTTATGCATATCTTTTTTTCAATGCCTGTAATTTTTTTTCGTAGCAATTTTTAGTGATATTTTTTAAACACACGAGAAAACTAATTTATTACATGTTATTTATACTGTATATAACGGTTAGGAACTTGCGTTAGATGTCACCCATGCATAACTTTATTTTTTTTTCACTTTCAATTTCATTCTGTGGTTAGATAATAAGCAAAAGCGTTCTTCTGCTCCAGTTACCTACTGACCACTGCGCGAAGGAAAAGTGTATTCCACTTCTTTTTTAGCTGCAGCCAGACTTCACTGAGTCAGTAAGCCTTTCGCATGCATGTAGCCATCAAGATTTGCCTCAGGGAGTTCAGACAGATGAGGGACCTGTAATGAGCATACTAATGCCTTGTACAAAGAACAAAATTGCTTTGTTTGGTTGATGTGTGTGCTGCTGGAACAAAGGATTGTTGTTTCTTCCCCCCCCCCCTCTTCTTGCGTATTGTACCAATTTCCAGTCATACGTGGATGTACTAGAATAGTACTGGTAGTTGAGTGGACATAGTTAGGAGACTTTCAAAACTTAAATGAAGACTTGTGGAGTAGTGTTAAAGCAAATACTGTGTTACGGCCAGTTACCAGCTCTTATAAATGCTGTAGTTGTCTAATATGCGAGGCCTTCGTATTACGTTCAAGGACAGCGCTGGTTATCTCCTTCAATATTATCGGTAATATGGATCAATTTGTGTTTCTTAGACAACTACAGAAGAGCAGACAGAGAAAAACTAGGGCAGAAAACAGCCTGCAAAAATTTTCTGGCCCCCCCCCCACATAAATATCTACATTTATGTGTGTAGACGGGAGCTAAAATAATATATTCAGTGTTTCTTCCAGAAGATTTCATTCGAGGGGGACTCTTGGGAGGGGGTTGAATAAAGCATATTGCCTCCAATGTTCTAAAATATAAAATAACAATAATATTACTTAACAATATATGTGGTAATTCCTTTGTTAACCTCAAAATAACACGGACAATATTTATAGAATCTGCTATTATATACGTATTTCAGTATATGTATAAGTAATACAAATGTTGAGACTAGTTCTTTCGGGGAAGTGGTTGAAAACCTCCGGGGGAGAGGCAAAGTCCCCCCCCCCACACGTAAACATGCCTAAAAAAACAGTGAATATATTTCTGACCGTAAGGTTTTTTTTACGCCCTCTCTTTCTAATAATGGGTAGGTAGGGATGCGCTTGCACTAGGGATGGGCACTTGGATCCGGATACTTTTGGAACCGGGTATCCGGATCCTGGAACCGGTTCTCGGATCTGTATCCTGGAACCAGTCTTCGGATCCGGGTACCCAGTTCCTTTAGGATCCAGTTCCGCCCACTCCTAGCTTGTACAAGAGCCCACGAATAGCTAGAAGTTCTTGTTAAGAACCTATCTACAAAAGATAACTTGGAAAATTGTGTTTTCGAATTGTCATTTTAGATCCTTAAACGGTTTCATTGTGACCATACAGAATTATTTAAACCTGAGTGTCTGTCTATCCAAGTAAGAGGCTAGTGCCCTAAAATTGGTTCCAACCGAACTTCTACTTTTTACAACATTTACTCAGAATCAGTTACACATACATATAATGACTGTCACTTGAAATTGATGAAATGCATTAGCCAGAATAAACATTTTTACAACTAATTAATCTCTTTCTAGAATCGTCAAATAAAAGAATCAAATCACCCTTTGCATTTTGGCAACAAATTCGACATGATTCATTTTTCCAGTACCTAGTTTTATGTCCATTGACAGGACACTTGGCAAAATAGGGAAACGAAGAAGATGAATGGAGAAAGTCGCAGCGCCTTCCAAGTTGATAAAGTTAATAAAAGAGGCACAAAATGCTCCATCATTTGAGGTAGTCTAGCTGAAACATGAGGTCATAGATGAACTTGAAATATGTTCTTGACACCATCATATGCTCCATTCGCAACATAGGTTCATCCTTGCGTACGACCCACTTTCTAAATATTTTTCTTAATATATCAAAATTTATAACAATACTATCAACAATTTTAAAACATAGTTTCCTAGTACTTACTAATTTAGTAATGAAATATAACGATTAGGGACTCGAGATATTTATTGTCCGTTGATGAGTACTCAGTCTTCTATTAAATTATGATGTGATAATCTTGCACAACGAGTTTCTCAACAGTTGCAAACATCTCGAAATCCATAACACCATTTTAGATAGGGCCTTGTGAGTACTAGAGAACTATATTCGAAAATTTCTGGTACTGCAATTAGATTCTGAAACGTTTTGAAAAATATTAAAAAGTGGGGTGGGCTCAAGGAGAGTAGGTATCTTTGGCCGTCGAACTCTTACAAAAGTGAGGGAGACGATATCCTTGTGCAACCGAGGATAGAAATCTATCACCATTTCACATGGAAAAGCTGAACAAACTGTACGTATACTACATTCCGGCGGCTAATTACGAGGACGTACACAATCCCCTCTACTTTATCGTCATTCCATAGACAGTGCCTTTCTATGATGCCTTGTATGCATCGAATAAGCTGCTTATGGCTCCCTTGTTTAAAAGGAATAACATTGTATACATAATGCTGATAAATGAATTATTAGAACAGTATCTGGTGCCTCAATTTGTCATGTTTCCCATTTTCAATGCAAAAAGCTGGTAAGTCCAAAATATAAGAAATTCGTTTACTTACTGTATATATGCATCATACAATTTCACAACCACTCTAGATGATACTTGGTTATCAAAAAAGTCTCCAGTAAAAACAATATCCCCGTATGATTAAACAAACTATTGTTTATGTTTTTTTTTCTTCCAAACGCCCATCCTGAAAAACAAGCAATTTGGACTTATCAACTTTTGCCTCACACTGTTTGAGCGTGGCTGGCGGGACATGTGCCTCGGGCACCGGAAAGGCACGTATCTAGCAATTGGTTTCGGCAGAGGTGCAGTGGCTTCCAGGGAGTCTAAGATGGGTCTGAGTATGATACTGGTTCTGCATAAAGCTCTGAATTTCGGGGAGGATCTGGATCCCCGGACCTACACCCTAAATATGTCTCTGGTGCTGGATGATGATTAGAGTGAAAATTACACGGCTCTTTTTACAAGAAAAGTATTACCGCGTAGTATAAAAGGAACAGTAAAACAGTACCACTCAGCGATGCCCCAATAGCCAAGTGAGGAAGGTCCCAGACTACGAAGCAGATCATGGATTCGAAGAGCATGTAGGTTCGAGGCCCAATGCAGACAGCTCGAGATTTTCGCATTACACCTGAAGACGAAAGAAGCGGAGCTTTCTCGGAAGGTTCACTCTGCGCATGTACACCACAAATATTTTTCTATGCGAACTGGCCAGGAGGTGACGCAATGCGCTACTAAACCTACATAATCTTAATGTCCATATGGACATCCGTTGAACGACATATAGACGTACTTATCATGCCCATATTATGGACGTCGTAGGCCTGGGATATAACTACATTGGACGTACATATCATTATGTCCATATGGATGGACATTGTAGGTACGCTGGGATGTCCATTGGATGTACATATGATGAACATATCGATGAACTTTGTAGGTTTGCTGGGATGGTCATTGAGCGTCCAAATCATGCCCATATGGATGAAATTCACTGAACAGTTATATAACGTCCATATGAATGGACATTGTTGGTACGATAGGATGTCCAAAAGAGGTCTTCTGGACATCTATTGGATTATATATGGTTGAACGTCCATTGTACATCCGTGTGCTATTTGGAATGACGACATTAGGAGGCTAGACATTGATGGAAAAAACATGACAGCAGATCGAAACACCGTATTTTACAAAACAAGCATAATGTTGCATTAAGGCGACCGTGGTCTAAGCGGTGACGTCACGGATATTAGATCGTCAATGGAGACACAGGGATTCCAGGTTTTTAGGCTTTAACTCAGTTTTACCAGGAGAATGACGGTCTGGTATCTCATTTATGGCCCTGTCCACTACCTTTCCTATCCTTCTCCGTGGAAAAGTAAAAAAGAGATGCAAATACATGATCGTATCCAGCTACACTTTTTTAAATTTATTCGATGACGAAAAGATCAAACATTATGAGAAACTTAGCTTACAGTAAAGATGATTTTAATGAGACTACTCCATTGAACATTTAACCTGAAAATTCTAAATTTGCGACAAAGAAAAAGAAGCCAATATTACAAAACGAGCAGAGAAATAGGTAATCAAAAGGTTTTGATATAATACTCTCTCAATGTTGCAGCACGAAAGAGAAGTCGGTTTGGTCCAATTAACGCACTCACAATTAACAGACTTGTTAGTGCAAGCCTTGAACAAGGTTTAGAGTTTTTAAATACATGTTTTTCTCGTTCTTTGTTTCATTACCCAATAATTAACATATGGAAATTGCAAGACATAATTTTTAAAATATCTAAAAAAGCATCTAAATACTTTTATGAAAAAAAGCATTTTTTAAAAAGAAAACAATTATCTCAGTTATGGGGCTCTCATGGAAAATTATACTCAAGTAAATATTAATTAGGAATTCCCCCAGAGCCCCCCAATGGGGGAGGGGGTGTTGTCAACCCCAAAATTTTCAAACAAAAACAAGAACTTTTATTTTTTATGTTTAAAAATCTACAGAAATCCTGCGAAACTCTATTTAAACCCTGTCAACCTCCCCACAAATTTTGGCTTTACACTCTCCATACTGGTGATCCTGGCAGAATCCCTGATATTAATTATATGTAATAGTAATCAGTAGTATTCTCTATGAACACCCCAGTAGAAATATAAAGGATTTGGGGGGAAATTGTAGCTCCTATTGCATGCTTTCAAGGATAATCATACGATAATTGAAAGTTCAGTATATACGAGGGTCTATCACATACGAAACCCTAACTAGGCAATGCGCATGTATATTAAATAATAACACAGGTCAACAGGGATTCGGTAACATGGATGAAAGTAGGTGTTTCTTATTGTATTTTTGACGCTGAATTTGAAAAATTTCCACCACGTACCATATTTCTGTTATTTTGTCTTAACAGGTATCAAGCTGCAGTTTAAGCCAAGCAATAGAGATAAAAATGGACGTGCCTAGAAAAAATACAGAAGTTTTGAAACTTGGCAGTATGACACAGTTCCATGTATTGAGTAATATACTAAATTTGCAACCTTGGCGTGCTACCGCTCGCTCCGCCATATTGAAAAAAATGTCGCCTACAACAGTTTTTAAAATAAATATCTCACTTGAAAAGCATTTTAGAATAAAATGTCTAACTACAAAAATTAATCTACGTAAAATTCTTTCAAGAAAGTTATTTCCATTTTTCTTCTAATATGCACGGTTTGCGCGCTAGGCGTGCTTAAAATTAAGATTTTAGGTATATATATATATATAATGTATATTTACATAATTTGACCTAGTTAGGTCAACAGCACTCTAATCAGGAAACAAATGCATACATTTCCTAGGTAACATGCTAGCTTAAGAGGGAGAGGGACTTGGCTACGGCAGCCTGCAAAATAAGCGTACAATGTAACATGGGTTTTCACACATTTCTAGGAATATCATGGTTTTTTCACATTCTTTCGAAAAAAAAAATGACACAATACCCCTTTAAACACAATCTATGGGATCGTAAAAGTAAATAAGCGAAGGCTCCGCGACGTATTTTGTGTTAGAAATAAAGAATGTTTTAATAAACTATGTACCAACTTTCTTATGGAAATTTCTATTTTATTTTTCCTTATTTCTAAACGCAAAATAGCTCGCAAGTTCTTTACTTAAGTAGTACCTTCATAATGTCAGGAAATATGTTGAAGGGGATATTGAGTCATTTTTTTTCGAAGGAATCATATGAACCCACGGTATTGCCTGAAATGTGTGCAAATACATGTTAAATATATGGACGCTTAGTTTGCAGGCTGCCGTAGCCAAGTGCTTCTCCCTCTTAACTACAAACAATCAAATTATGGATCCTTGTGTGGACATCTCGACCAAAACTCAGTTGTCCGGAAGTTTGTATTCAAAAGCTTTACAGATCGCCAAACATTGTGTCTGAAATCCGACTTGATATAAATCATTTATAATTTCGAAACTATAATAGATATTGCTTTCAAACTTTCAGTGTTTACAATACATACCTGAGGGTATACATATTTATAACTATGATCAGTATTTATAACTTCTAACTTAAACATAGATAATAGCTTTGAATGATAGGAGAATCTTTAAAAAGCATGCTTTAAAATGAAGGCCTAATAAACAGAAGACTTTATAATAAAAAAATACAACCTATTAAATTTTACTTACCATGCCTGGTGTTCTCAGGTGCACTCAGTCTCCTGTCAAATTGAGTACCAGAGTGTCCTTGGTACACCTGGGCACATTGAGAAGGTAAAGGCGGTCGGACGTGGGACTGATCACTCCAGCTCACTTCGTACCCTAGGTCGGGAATATGTAGAGCGCTACCTCCACATCCCACATGCTCCGTTCACGGCGCGTGCGTATTGCACAGGAGATATATATATTAAATTTAATATACATGTATACATTCGCATGCCACTTACGCATGCCGCAGTAATGTGATATTACAAAATATGTATGTATTGCACTTTTAATTATCGTATGATTAGCCTTGAAAGAAAGTAATATGAGCTACAATTTCCTCCCAAAGCCTCGCGCCACGCTTGTATTTTTAGTAATATATAATTCTTATTATAAGTTTAAAATCGCTGAACAAATTATTCTACGCTTTCTTGTGCATTTATAATAAATGCATGGTGTGTTTTATTTAACTCCATATTTAGTGTAATCTACTTTTGATACAACTTCTTTGATAAGACTTTGTATCTGAAATTCTGGGAGGATTATCCCTGAATAATAGGCTACTACATTAAGCAACGGAGTCTGCTAGATGGCATAACTGCCAGGCGTTTGCGTCGAGAATATAACAAACTGAAATAAAGGAGTAGCGAACTCCGGTCACGAAAGCCAGAAGAAAAGCCGAGATGAGAGTCGTTGCCCTAACAACACAACGCTCAATTGCGTATAAACCGCCCTGGCAGGTCAAGGCTCAATTATGCTGTAGTACCATGAAGTTTACAATTTAGTTTAGAAATGTATTATTGTTATTTTGTAAATAAAAAAAAATCCTCGTCACAATCACCTTTCCGTGTTTTACGTTTGTTTTTCTGACTATCTAACAGACAACTTTAGGTTTTGTTCTTCAAAGAAAACAGGTGTCAGATCGTGTTTGTCGTTAATGGCTCTTTTATGATCTCTTAACTACCTGTTGGCATCTTGATTTTACAGCCAGAGGCACAAGTGTGTTCTTATTAAGCGCCATACCTCTTCTTTCACTCAAGTGAAAATAATGTACTTTCAGAATCATAGATGAGGGAGCCACTAGTAACAGTCTCTAGATTCAGAAAGTTGTAGGTATAGTGTGGGGAGATCTAGTGGGGAGTCGCCGAGGCTCAGACGGTAGCGCGTCTGACTATGAAACGAGCAACACGGGTTTAAATCCCGGCTAGGACGCTGGAGGCTTTTCTTCAATGAGTTGCACTCATCCTCCATGACACTAAATAGCGGAGTGTCCTTGGTACTCTTGGGCAGCTTGGGAGGTGAAGGACCACCCCATCTCACTTCGCACCATTGGATATGTGGAGTGCTATCTTCATATCTTCCATGCGCCGTCCATGACGCGTGCGCATCGCACCTTACTGAGATCTAGAGATATTGCATACAGATTCTCACAATAAATAGGTTCTGATTGAGGTTTTCCAGTTTTTTTCCTCACTCACACCAGGCAAATGCCGGAAAACCTACAAAACTACACCTTGACAGAGTAACTTCGAACATCCTCTCCCCATCCTATCCTGGACTGAGCCTCAGATGCCTAAAGGCCATAAATTCAATTTTAAATATATCTGGGCTTGTTGCAGTACAGGAAAGGCTCTTCACAAGCAATCCACCAGTGTCGGAAGTGTTGAGAAAAGTAATTCAAGAATATTTTATTGTTTCGAAAAGTGTATCCAATGTAGGCTCAAGGACAGTTGACCAGAAACCAGACATGTAACATGACAATCTGTGAGGAGCATTGACCAAGTCTAGGGGTTTCGTTTTGCCTCGGCCCTGAGTCCTGACTTAGCACCACAGAGTAAAGAAAGAAAGTTTTTCACTACCTATACTTTGTCCAAGAGCTTATGGCGAGTGACTTTGAAGAACCACAAAGGACTGTGATAGGGTAACCAATGAGATGGTGTATTTTTGAGTAATTGATTCTGTGAGAAGGCAAGCAACATATGGAGTTCAGTTTCTTTAAAGTGTGAGTGTCTTGCCCGTGGATAATTGTTGACAAGTTTCGACATTGGCAACAACGAGAATGCAGTTGCAGTCTGTCACAGTGATCTGAAACTGTCCAGCGTAGATGCGGCAACGTTGCAGCGTTCATTTCATGCTTGATCTTGACAACTCATGCAGATTCTTAGGAAGCAGACGATAATTTTGTAAGAGGAAAACACACAAACAAAAACGAAGCTCTTCGATTGCGTCTGGAAAAAAATATTGGATACCGCTCTTACGAACATGGCCCTCCATAAGCCTGTGGACAAATTATAGTCTTTGTTAGCACCAAGTGACTATGCTGTTTGAATCCGTTAAAGAAAAACACGTGAGAGGGATGAAATTTAACGCAATTATTCTCCAGTGATGTGTCCTGGGCTGACAATGGCATTATCCAGTTCTTTTCTAAATAAATTAGGGTGCTTCCTAACCGATGGCATCAGTGCCTGGATGCACGCTCAAGGGCAATAGCCGACCTCGTGATGGTTGAGTGAACTTGGACGCTGAGTCGCCGTGCACGAGGAAGCGGATTCGAATCCCTCATGAGGCATGAATATTGTGGATATCAAAAGCATTACATTTGCATATTCGGGACGAACCAAAGTCAATAGTTACAAGATTTACCAAAGAAAATAAAAGTTCATTATTCATCAATATTCAAGGGAAATATTTCGAAAAACAGTAAAATTATGCAATATTTTTTTTTTCTTTGACAGGAAATTGTCAACAAGGGTATTCCCGATTCTCAAATAGGAAAACTTTTCGACGTCTCGGAAATTTCCTCCTATTAGAAATTCCCTAAAATCGGTAATGAACTTCCCGAACGTTGAGACTGGGATGGTATTTATTTTATACCAAAATTCTCAAAATACTCTTCCCAAAATTTCGTGTAGCCGCACACCCCCTAAAAACAGACCTGTAGAAAAAAAAATCTCTGTCAAGCCCGAACAAACCGTTTCATATTTCTGGATCGAATTTATATCTAAGGACTAAGCCCAGACTCTAGACTGAATTCTCAGCCAGGTCATCTTCCAGGTAAAATGGATGGGAAATATAGCAGACAGGAGAAATCTATCTTAATAGGCACCATTCCAACATTCACCTGAAATGAAATGAGGAACACTGATCAAAAATACATATCAAGATGGGCAGCTTTGAGCGGGGTTTGGTCTGGCGCCGTCTCTATTCGCAATTAACTAATTTCACCGCTAGACTACAGCCGTTGGGTCAAAACGTTTTTATTGTTCATCATAGTATCAGTTTATAAAGATATCATACGAATTTAACTGATATTCAACTAAACTTTGCAAATGCTGTTTTCATTTCAAAGTACTGAATCATTTATTGAAATATTAATATGATCATTCCCATACAATATACTCCACCCTATTCGCATCCTATGAATAGGATGCTAATTCACAATAAAGGATGGCGCAAGCCTAATTGCTCATTGATAATAAAGTTTATATAGTAACTCGAGTTGAATATGTAACATTATAGAGAGGACAATTATTGAAAATAATCGCTCGCATATCACACACCGACTGCAAATATCACCCATGTTAGCCGTCATATCTTATGGGTGCACTGTTGTGTCCTGTTTAATGGAGCCAATTTTGTTGCTTTCAGAGAGGTTTTGGTACCCGCTGTGATCTATCGCACCGTATGATCCTCATGAGCGGGTCGCTCGTTCCAGCCAGATGATGGCGCATTGATTCATGGACAAAGAACAAACACAGTCCCATGTTCAACCCTTTGAGCACATATGTGATGCACCTGTGTTGAACTGGTGAAAGCATTACCAGCACAAAGTGGGGGCAAGGGGAGGGGGGGACCTTCCAACGGGAGGAAGGGGCAACGTTAATTCATGCAAATTAGCACTCCACACGCTCTGCAGTTAGCATGTATTCAAGGATTCTTTTTTTTCTTCTTAATAGAGAAAAAGGACTATTTTTTTGGGTGGAAGTTTTCTTTTTTTCTGTCTTTTTTTTCTTTAACAGACTTCGTAAGTATCTGGAGGGTTTGCCTTTGGAAATGGAACTTTAAAAATAAATTTTTGCTTTTGATAGTCAATCCTTTTACTTCGTCAAAAACTTTTCACAGTTCTCAGAAGGAAAGGATACATTTTATTCTGAAACCATTAAAACTACAGTTACGGACTTGTCAGCAGTCTCAAGGTCTTTGTACAGGATGTCCCAAAAATGTTTACCCTGATTAGCGATGGGCTCTGTTTTCCAATTATGGTAGTTCTGCAGAGGGCTTGTATGTAATCAATGATTACACCCTAAAACTAAAGAAAAATCATTGTTGAATATTCATTACTTGTAATAATAATAATAATAATAATAATAATAATAATAATAATAATAATAATAATAATAATAATAATAATAATAATAGTTTTTTTA
>JAGDQP010003383.1:0-16836 GCA_022664845.1 Lepisma saccharinum
TGTAGAAGTATTTAATACACTTTCAGAAAGGCAAAAAGTGATTAATTTTCCGAGGTTAGAGGCTACACACAACAAGAAATGAAAGTTGCAATTTGGATTTTGGATTTAATGCGCGCGTTTAAATATATACATACGTATATAACAACAACCTTGTTACACGTTCTATTTCCCTTGCGACAAGCGAGCAAGTTCTCACGAGTCTTGGCTTGGCTATTTGTTACCTTTTCCCCCCTTCTACGTTCACTGTATAGCCATCCCTAGTAACTCTGTCACTCTTTCTTCTCTGCTTAACAATATCATAAGCAAAAATTTTCTCCTTTGAGCTACCTAATACTACCTCTCCTCACCCCGTGACCGGCTTTGTATATCCCATTAAAATGTTGGAAATACAAAGAGAAAGTACATGAGCAAGCTTCCAGCAAATCAGAAACTGTTCACCTCCCATTAATCTCTCCGTGGCTTTTTTTTTTTCGTATGTGTGTGTTTGTGTATGCAGTTTAGTGGTCATACACAAATGTATAGCTATAGCTTTCAATGTCACACATGTGAAAGCGTCATAGCCAGGTCGGCAGAAGAATGCACTTCCGCTCACCAGCACAGAGAGAAAGGAAGCCAAATTGTATCACTAGAGCTCTGACTTCTCATTCCACATTTCTACTGGACATTTTACATGTCTTTTTTTCTCTCTCCCTCCCTCTCTCTCTCTTATTCGCTCTTCTCCTGATTACTTTCAAAGTCTACCACAATTTCTTTAGATTGCCAATCTGGTCAAATGCAATAAGCAATTTCTTCCTAATAATCCCACATAGCAATTCTGACCTGATACAAAAGTGAATCAAGTTTACTTTGACAAGTGGGGCATCTTGATGCAAGCTTAGCGAATCAAGCCAAAAAATGTTTAAACAAGGTTAAATCAATCAGTCTAATTTTCAAGAATGAAGGTTGAAATAGCATTGAAAGGACAAGAAAGAAAAAACATAATATAAAAAACAAAACGTTGACCTAGGTGGGAATTGAACCGAGGATCACTGACAGGTCAATCCGATGCTGTAGCCAATAGACCACAGAACCACACGCCCAAGGAAGGTCGCTTTCCTAACATTACTTATACTAAGTTTGTCAGATCGCAAGAGATGCTTATAAGGGAAAGAGTGTGGAGTTGGCTGAGTTTAGCTCACAACGAAACAGCCCTGGCACGTGATGGGACTTCAGTGCACTGAGACGACAGCGGGGTTGCAACGAAACAAAATTCAAATACATTTCAAATTTGTCAAGCTTACTCGCATAACTGCTTGTTCCAACAAGTTTGTTTCGTGTTTGTTTGGTAAGTTCAACACAATATCAAGTGACTGACAGACAACTTTGTTGTAAGTTGGCATGATATCTGGGATGCTGCCACCATCTCTGTGTAGGAATAGACAGTCGGATGTTAGATATCCGGATCTGGGTATCAGTACAATTCTGTGATTTTGAAATTATTTATGACCTTTAGACAACTTTGACTCAGGCCGGCATATGGTGAATGAGGGGAAGGATGTTGGAAGGAATTCTCAGAATTTTCTAAGGGTATTCCAGAAATTATAGCTTAAAATATTCGTTTAATATTCTCAGGCGTGTTCTCAGGACATTTCCTCAAATATTCTACACTGCAAAAAGTGCTTGTATTATTTCAATACATTTCGGTGTCCTACAGTAACTATCACATGCTTGTGCTCAATCAACAAAACAAACGGTGTTGATCACGGTGATTCAACAGAATATATGTGGTGTCAATGTTGATTCAGCACTGTGATAGTGTGTTGTGTTGACAACACATCCATTGTGTTAAATCACCGAAATCAACGCCATTTGCTGTGTTGATTTAACACAAAAAGTGGTAGTCACCGTGGGACACTGGGAAGTGTTGAATTAACACATATTATTTTGCACTGTAGGGATCTAGACGAATTTTAATGAATATCCTGTCATGTGATGGAAAGTTAAAAAGGCGGGAATACAACACTGGTGGACATTAGAAAATAGAAGAATTTCCTTCATAATTATACCGTAAGCATTGTCTGCAATATAATTACATATTTACAATCTACTTTATATGAAGGATCTAGCTACAAAGTATCTGGTAATCTATCTACATAATTATGTTACAAACAGTTTACCTTTTTCTACTGCTTCTTATATAAACGAATAATTTCACTCAATTCCATACTTAAAAAAAATACGTGTTAACAAGAAAAAAAAGTCCAGATTGAATAGATGGATGTTTCAGCATAACTATGGAACGCCTGGAGCAATTTCAGCCAAACTTGGTACACGTATCACTTACAATCTGGAATGAAATACTGTGGGGGATACGACCCTCCTAGGGATGGGCTGTGAATGGGGAGACATGTAAAATCAGTTAATAGATCATGATTGTCAGATATATCCTTACTGGCCGAGCAACCCACACAGCAATGTAGTTTGTCGGGTTGTCTACCTCGAAAGGGGCAAAATTGGCATGACTCATCAATTCATTAGCAACTGCTATCTTTGTTTCTCGATTCGTTTCCCCGCAGGGGAACGAGGGGACAAAAAAACCCTCTGGATTCTGCTCCAACAGACGAAAAATTCAGCTACCAAGTTATAAAGAAATCTTCATTTTATTCTTAAGGGTGTTATCTTGTCTTTCTAGATATCATTTTCATTCTTGTAACAGACTGACCTTCCCTTTGTAATGCAATGAACAGAGATATGATTGAATAGGGAGGGAGACTGAAGCAACTAATATGTCTTGGTGTCTAAATTCGACACTCTACTATCTGTGGAAATCTCAACTTTACAGTTTGCTATGCAAATCGTGTAGTATGAAAGGATTAGATGCTAATTTTCTTTTTGAAAAAATGCGTATAGAAATCAGGGGTGTTTCCATTTTCGATATATCAAATGAATATTGATATTTTAAAAATATCGAAAATTTGATATTAGAACTTGTTGATATTTGATATATCAACATTTTGATTTGACACTTTCGATATTTCGGTTCCATATTATAGTTTGATATTTCGAATATTTTAGTTCAATATTTAGATATACCGGTAAATATAGATATTTTAAAAATATCGAACAATCCTAATAATAAATTGTTGAGAAATACACATATTGGGAGATAAAATTCGACAGCGACTTTTTTTTTTTTTTTTTTTTTTTGTAAATACCCCAAAATGTTACTATACACAAGTTATTTCTGATAAAATTAGCATATGATATTCCAGAAAGTCCAAACCACATTATTCTCAGGAATATACGATAGATATCATCATTTCTTCCCAAATGTTATGGGGCATTCTACACACACATTGGGGATATTCTTTGACTATTCTGTGCTATATGGCTATAAAGTTACTGGTAAGGCCTGAAACTATGTATTCCTATACAAATCAACTTTACTTATCTGGCTAGAAATATTTGGACGTTAACAGTTATTAATCCACACTGTATCCAGCAATCAAGTCAATGTAATCCGTTTATATACTTCGTGCAAAGACCATACATTCAAGCATTCTCTCGTTTTGTCTAACAACACAAGAGAGAGAAGGAGAGAGAGCGAAAGAGAAAAGAGATACAAAGCAAAGATGAAGCTACGCTACTACTTTCACTTGACATCAGAGGAATAAATGGAATAACTAAATTGATACACACACTCACTTACCCCTGTGGTCCCATCTTGCTGAGGTTATTCATCGAAGCCATTTGTTGGTGCATGCTGCCCCCCAAGCACCAACTTGGCAACGCTCACACGGACCTATAACAACAACAAAAAAAAGATATTTTATTAATTGGTTCCTCCTATATCACGATAAGATTCTTTTCATATCTTAAGCTATCCTTCGCTAGTTAGATAAATGACACACTAAATTAATTTACAATATATACCTGACTCCGCCTAAAAGTCACGTGGGCTTCAAAATACGTAGCTGCGTTGTTGCCAAATTGGTCACCCACTAAACGAACACATACTCAGCAATAGTTATTGTTCATTTTTTTCCTCTTTCTATAATTAGCTACAATGTCTCTTAAACACACTTTTGATATGTAGTTAAAGAACTGATGAGAGAGTTCAGGTTCAATTTTGTATTTATTTGACGTGGCAACAGCGCAATGTATCACGTTATCAACAGCCAATGACAGAGAAGTTGTCGTCTGCTATTTCTCTTGCTTTTACGAGATTGGAAGCGGCTGCTCTTTACCAGTGTTGCCAATTAAGCGACAAAGTCGCTAAAACTAGCTATTTTGAATACTCAATTAGCTACCTTTCATGTACGCTCTGGTGACAAATATACCTAATTCTAACATTGATTAGATAGGGTTTTAGCTACTTTTAGAAGTGTGTTTAGCTATTTTCAAGTGATTACTGTTGGCAACACTGCTCCTTCGCTTGACAGAGTTTACAGGGCCTTGCTGCCAGGCAGTTTTCGTTCAAATAGATTGATATGTAAACGACTCAATGACTCCACACTGGGTTTTTGTCTCGCTATGGAGACTGGAGTCCGCCACTTCTTAATTCAAGTTAGCTCCCCATTTGGCGCCACGATGCTGGACTAACATCGAACTAGAAGGTGTTTAATTCAGAATGCAAATAGCTTTTTCTCGCCTTTACGTTTGAGTCGAATATTTAAATTTAAACGCAATAAACACCTTCTTTTACATATCTTTTACAAACTGTCTGTTTCGTACTTCAACAATGAGAAGAATTTGGTTATGGCCCAATATTGACGAGTCCTTTGAAGTTATTTTCTATTTTTCTGTACTCAAATTTGAATAGTCGAGATCAAAACGAAAAATGATGGGGAAACTTACTTGGATAGTCTTCTACGATCTCCTTCATAACCCGCAGAGCACATGTATTTCCTCTTAACCCTTAGAGTCTTAAAAAATGAGATTATGGTGAACTTTTCTTTATGTCCATGGTTATTTTAATTCTTATGGGAACACTAGGAATATTCCCAACATTTTCCCAATGTTCCAGGAATATTTCTGGATTATGCTGTTCTTTGTTTAAGATAACCATATTTTTTCCCAGTGATTCCGGGGAGAATCGGGATAATTGCACTTCTTTCTTGCAACAATAAATTTGGCTACCTTTTCTTTTTTCCCCGACAACTACATGAAAGATTATTCTTAAAAAAAATATATCTATACTACGAAGATAAAAATAGATTTCGAAGCTTAAAAAATGAAAATGTGTTAAATCAATAAGAAAATCTATAATGTGATCTTAGAAAGCAGAAATAAAACAAAGAGTGCAGTTCAAGGATTTAGAGAAAAAGCAGAGAATACAAAATTAGAACCTCTGAAAAGAGTAATCTGTTTTAGCCCTAGACAGAAGTCAGTTTCGAATGCTTCTTTTTAAATGAAACAATAACACTTTTCTCTATTTGTTCTTCAAGCCGGGGAGAAAAAAAAAAGAGAACAAAAATAGCCGGGTATAAATGCCTTAATCGGGACAACTCGCCGGAAACCGGGTGTGAATGGTCACCCTATCTTTCTGGGAACATAATAAGCTCAGAAAATTATTCTGAGCTCACAGATTGAACAAACGAATGAAATATAATTTCTAATGAAATACTGCTTCACAGCATCCAAAATGTTACTTTATTTAGTTGGTCTGCGGGGAAAATGTAGATAAGGAAAAGGTCGTAAGCTTTCGAAGTGTGAATCCAAAACTGTTGGTTCATAAGGACATATAAGGAGACGGCACCAGAGAAAAAAAAAACTAGTGAGGGCACTGTTTAAACAGAAATTGTAGTTTTAAAAACTGCAAAGGTCTGATTGTGGGGAAGACAGAATGAAGAAGGAAACGTGTTTACTAAGACTCAAAAAGAAAAGCGTACAACCGATATTAATGGAGAAATCCAAACTAGTTTCGAAGAATCAATTGATATAGACACTGATGGCATTGTTAACTGAGAGTTCATACTAACAAGAACTGCTCAGTGTCTCGCGTAATATTACATAGAATATTTTGTTTCGTCGCCCGTTAATAAACAAACTACTGGCAACCCTGCTCTAAAGAAGAGAAGTCACCGACACAAGCGAAGTGCTTTGGAGGAAGTGCTTGCTTTGCTTTGCTTGGGAGTTCGGGAGTTTTTGGCTTGAGCTGCCTGCCGCAGAGTGAGAAAGAAAAAAAGTAAGTGAGAGGAAGAGACAGAGAGAGAGAAAGAAAGAGAGCGATCCCCCTTTCGCTGGTATTGTGTGAGGGCGTGCCAGGCAAGGACGACTTGGCAACATAGCAATGAGACTTTTATCTGGAGCGTGGCCGAGTTTTCGTCCCCGTCTGTCCTTACGCGGAGGAGAGGAGAGAACTTGAGTCTGCGCGAAGATGCACCAACAAGCAAAGGCAAAGCAAGCACCTACCTGGTCGATCAGCTCCAGCAGGCATGGATGGGGAAGAGAAAAACAAAAAAAGTTGACTTGAGCGTGTTGATCGCCCGATTCCCGCATACAAACTTTGTAGGCGTAGTACGTTTGATTCTCTTGCAACAATTGTGAGTATTATTGCCCATGTCTTCAAAGAGCACCCACTCACTTTATTCCAGGGAATGTGATGCCTCCTTGGATGGTATTTAAAGTATCCCGACTTATTTCATTGCTGCAGTGTTTGCAGAAACACTTTAAACTCATGTACGAAAGAGACAAAAAAGGAGGATACCAAGAATCGTAATTAAAATACAATAGAGAGATACTACCGAAGGTTATCCTATTTATCTCAGATAGACGGTGTGATAGTATCTTATCAAGACAACCTATCCGACTGTTTGAGTAACATTGTATCTCAAAATTGGGAAGAAAATTTTTATTCAATTATAATGTAACGATGATGGTGATGATGGGTGTTCTGTCTGGAAGCAGACTAAGATCCCTGGGCAAGGTGAAACGATGCTGGTTTGTCACTGTTTTCAGTCATATGATGTCCGAAACACTTATGTCCCTACCCAGGATCGAAGAAAACAAGTACAGATAAAAACGCATTTCCGATTCGACACCGTGTATACGCCTTGGCCTACCAAGGCGGCTTTCGCTCAAACATGCTCAACGCAACGACTCTCAACTGCCACTTTCATTTACCGAGCAGCCGTAGCTCAGTAGTAGAGCGTTGGCGTAGAATTCGGAAGGTCCTGGGTTCGATCCAAGCGGCCGACCATCCTGACTGAGGTTTATCCAAGATTTTCCTGTCACACCAGGCAAATGCCGGGATGACACCTTTAACGTAGGCCCTGTCCGACACCTTCCCTTTCCCGGTCTGAGCTAGATACCTAAAGGCCATAAATAACATTCAAATTCCCGCTTTCATTTCTATTCCCAGACTAGTAACATTTTTTATTCATAGCTGACACCATTATCTTAGGTCACCACCGAAAATGGGAAGGATCTCACCCGTTCGTACCTACAATCAACTCCACTAAGCGTTAGACCAGGATCTCCAAGGTCGTGGGTTCAAATCCAGCCTGAAGCGAGGCATGGATGGTTGTGGATTTTAACAAGAATTGCACTCACATTATGGAAACAAGATGAGGATTAAAGTTACTAAAATAGTCCATACAAAATTAAGTTTACCAGTTTTTTTTTTACTCCACTAAGCAAGAAATCACTACTATTACAGCTACTACTAATAGTACTTCACTATTGTACTACTACTAGTCTATTACTGTCAATACTACTACAAAAAGTAGTTTACTACAATATTATTACTACGATAACTAATACTACTAAACTTCACGGTGGTGACGTTGAACGCAAAAGCGGGAGAGCTGAAAATGGATCACTTCTTAAGACACGGTGATCCGGCCTGACCCGAACATAGGTGACCCGGATACTCGATCCGAATGACCCGACTGACCAGGTATACACCCGGAAGTGTATACAGTTCCGATTACCTCTGAAAGTAACACTGTTCAAACGCAACGAAATAATTAAAAACTCTACGTTGTCTTCAGTCTCACCTGGTCCCACGCCCTGACTCGGTCCAAAACTTGATCCGATTAACCAGGTGACCGATTTCAGCTCTGTCGGAAAAACAATATACAGGGCATATTTTTGGTAACGCAACGCAGTGATTGTCGGCTCGAGCTTGTACTTGATTCACTTATCCCGCCAAGTGGTCATATTGGGAACCTTGTAATACATTATACTGACCTTACGTACACCTTGAAACAAATTTCTGGCGGACACTGCAAAACTATACTCTAAAACAGCAACAAGTCCACAAATGTAACGTTTCAATAGGTGTTACTAACACTTTCAGTTCAATCGCTGCGGCCGACCATCCTGACTGAGGTTTTTTCCCCCTCAGTCACACCAGGCAAATGCCGGGATGACACCTTCAACTTAGGCCCTGGCCGACACCTTCCCGTATCCTTTCCCCTCTCCTACCCCGGCCTGAATCTTAGATGCCTAAAGGCTATAAATAAAATTGAAATCGAATTAACAAATTCAACTGGAATTTGTATTTGGCGAGCGATTTCGACTCTGACGAAAACAACGACTATTTCAGATAGTAAAAATACGAACACTACGTGTAAGTTAATGAATTTTTGTTTTTTAAACTGTCAAAAATAATTATTTGATTCATGAATATTAATTAAGATTGAACAATAAATTTTACTGTCAGTAACTGTTATAAGAAGAGAGAGAGAAAAAAAACATTAATTATTTTCGGATCGTTTTGCTGGCAACATTGTTGAAAGTACTTGAAAGTAGAAAGAATTGACAGAGAGAATGGTTGGGAAAGGTGGTGGTGGCAGTGGTGGGGGGCAAGTGTAGCCAGTCAATAAACTCGGCTGCATTCTTGCTCTACTTTTTAACTCCTCCGTCCCTCACGGCTCCTCACAGTCCTATACAATCAAATGTCTTTGGCACTTTTCTGCCACAATTCGCGAGGAAAAGGCAACGGGCTACTTTTTCGCTCACGAGATTTCACTCACTTCAGGTGAAAGAGAATGAGATAGGAGAGAGAAAGAAAGAGAGAGACCTTCGAAATCGCATTCCTGATTCCCTCCGCTCCGCCCCGTTCTTTGTACAACAATCATTCAGTGTATGTGAGACAGAAGAAAGGTCTATGAATATCAACTTCACGAGACAAAAATAATCGGACGTACACTGCAAAAGACACCATATCGTATTTTCGTATCGCATGTTTTCTTCCAAAAATTACGAGTACGGTTTAACATGTACGACTACCATTACGGTACCAAAATATATCGATATACATTACTTGCTTATCTTCATTACAAAACAAATTCGTTAAAGGAAAATAAAGCAACATGGGCCTAAGTCCATAGCTTGTCTTACTAATCAAGGATGACAACCCTCAGCGAGCACTCTTTAGGGAGAGAAAGCGACCAGTCCCTGTCTAGGTACCATATCAGTCAGTATAGCTGGCAGTAAAACTCGGACCTGCGTGTTCCCCCGTGCCGATCCGAAGTCCGCACGTTATTTCTTAGGGCCCTTCTACACGAGCACGGAAAACGCGGCACTTTAACCGCGAACACTGCTTGCCGCGGTTTCAACGATTCAAAAGCGCGCTGTGAAAATGCTCGTGTAGAGACATACATTCAAAAGCAAGGGGTTTGTTAGAAGGTGCGGTACCTCGCGGTAAAACCGTCACGTTTTCTCCGCTCGTCTACAAGGGCCCTTACTTGAATGATAATCAACAATGAAGAACCTCCAAGAAACAGAGACCTGAAGAAAAGACTGATTACACATGTTTTGTATGGCGTATTGGACCGTCCGAAAGTAAAGAAACAAAATTGACGCGGACAGGGAGAAGAATTAAAAAAACTCATTTGGATATAGGAGATGCGTAACACGAAACTGTTGAAGGCAATAAGTGCGAGAGGAAAACACAGGAAACAATAAGAAGAAGACAAAGAAACTGGTTAGGACATTTGTGAGCTAACAGAATATAGGCCAAAGGATGTAACAAGACAAAATGATGAGTTCCGGAGATCTACCGGTGTTGGTTCTCTAATCAAAATGTATCTCAATAAATTTTCAATTAGAAAATGGAAAGCGTACGGTCGGAACGAATGGAGAAAACTTAGCTTAGCTTGAAGGACCTGTTGCTTTGAAAACAACACTAGTGAAGAAGATAGAATTCATATTTCGATTTTCAAAGTTCCTCTTACAAAGATAACAGAATATTTCTTCTTACAAGCATTAGGACTACTTGAAAATGTATATCTGCAGTGGACATAGCATAGAATCATTACAATCTGTCCAATAAAGAAATGGACTCTTTTCTACTTGACCTTATCACTTATAAAAAGCTGATTAATAGACAACTGTAACAATCCTACAGTTAATATATCTGCACTGAAAGTGAATGAAACGATAATCTTTCTCTTCTTTATGGATCTGAGCAATACAACAGACTATTCAATATCGCAATAACAAGGGAAATTATGCTTGACAAAATGCCACAGTCATAAAACACACGAAGTGATGAATACATCTCGTAATACTTCTTTATATAAGGTCTTTCGCTGCATTCAAGAAGTATTTCACTTGTATTGGTATTTATTTGCATTGTTTTATTACGATGTTCTTTTAAACTAATCAACCAAGGAGGGAAAAACTTTTTAGTAACGTATTTCTTTTCTTGACACCAATTTTAAAGAAACACAAAATTTACGCTCGAAGTAATGACTGTTGTAGCTAGATAGTGGTGGTATTACTCTTCGAAAAACAACGAGAAGAGAGGAGGGGTTTTACGAGCTCTTATTTGCTTGGGTGCTGAGAAAGTAAGAGACTATATAATACACTGAATTGCAACACCTCTCTAAAACACGGCAATTTTAAAATAAGGTGACGCATTTGCATACTGAGTTAATAATGTAGGTCTCTCATGTAATCTGTATGTATAAACTACACGTGTGGGGTTCTCTAATTATATCGCAAATCTTCATGTTCTTGGCGTCAATTGCGATGAACAGAACACACCACCGAAAATCCCTTACTTACTTTTGAGAACTGAAATAGACCTAAATTTACATTTAAGGGATGTCCCCAACCTTGAACACAGCCCTTAGCGAGCATTCTTTCCAGAAACGAAAACAGACAGCATTCGCCTGGTATTGCTCACGAAACGAGACGAGACAGAGAAATGTCTACGGAAAATGAAACGAGGTAATTCTCTTGTAATCTACAATATACAACTTTTCGAGACGAGAAATGTTCTCGACAAGACATTTTGGTAACGAGACAACCACAATCTTGTCTCGTGGTTAACACTAGAAACTGTGGACAATCCTACAAAACTTCATACAGAAGAATTCGAACCTGCTTGCCTCCCCAGTACCGATACGAAGTGACGCGAAGCACCATTGGAGCTTGTTGGAATTAATGCCCCAGCCAGGATTCGAACCCGCCACCTTGGAGATGCTGGCTTGACACGACCACCTCAGTCGACAGAGGACAAGGAATTTCTGTCGTACTCTTCAACACCTCCCCGACGGTATCCAACGTAGCCACCTATATGTCACTTCTGACCACCTTCAAATGAGTACATCTTCAGCATGTCGCTCCCTTTAATATTTTAAGCAGTTAATACACTTGACCAGAAGTATCGTTAGCCTACTCTGGACTTCGACTTCGGAGTAGCACTTTCGCGCTCCTTCTTGTTAGTGAATAGTGAAACAAATAAGGAGAACCAGTCAGGACAGACAGATTGCTGACACGATACAACAACATTCCGATTACGTGACATGCAATCCCGTTCGTCAGAACTCAACTATTTATTTTCCACTTAACAACGACATAAATTGTTCATTTATGTCCTTTAGGCAACTGTGGCTCACACCAAGAAACCTACTGCTAGAGATTTGAAGTTATACATTTTTACGCACCGAGCGGCCGTAGCTCAGCAAAGCGTTTGCTTCATTTCCGAGAGGTTATCGGTCCGATACCTGTGGCTGACAATCCAGATTTTTCTTCAGTCACAACCAGACAAATATCGGGATAGTACCTTCAGCTTAGGCCCTGGTCCGACTTCATCCAGCATCCTTTCATCTACCTTATCCGGCCTGAGCCATTGATGCCTAAAGGTCATAAATAAATTCAAATTCAAAGAAATGTAATGTTTAGAGACTGAAGTTAGCACACTCGTATTCTGAATACATTTTTTTTTTTTTTAATATGGTTTTAAGTTTAAGGTAAACTCCCAACACGGGACTACAATCATAAACTTTGGAAGCAAATACCGAGTACATTTTGTATGGTGATGTGATACGTCGTCACGTCTTTCTAAAATTTGTCCTTTAGGCAAATTTACCTCAGGACGCAACAGAGTAGGAGAGAGGGTATTAGAAGTCGGCCAGGGTCTAGTCTGAAGGTACCATCTCGATATTTCCTGGTATGACTGAAGAGAAACCGTGGTAAAACCTCAAAGGTCAGGATGACCGACCGCTGGGATTAATCCCAGGACCTTCCGATTGCTAAACCAATATTCGGCCAACTTAGCTACGGTCGTTGCGTACTGAAATCTTACGATCATATACGAGCACCCACTCTTCATATCATTGAGTCAGATATTTCGCTGTACAGAAGAAAAAAAAAATATGTTTTGAATTTGAAACAAATATACAGTGATAAATGAGTTTTATACTCAGAGATAAATCACATTGTATCTTTTGTTCAATGCGTGGTTTGTTTGGTTACGGAATGACACAAGCTCAAGAAGTGAACGCTGGCTGAATTACTACCATTAGGAGACATTTAGCAGAAAAATAAACATATGGAAAGTTTGCTTCTAACTAACTATTGTGAACTAGTATGAGGCGAACTATTTGTTGTTTTATCTTCAACTGGATAGCTGCTAAAATTTAGTTAAATTCATGTTAAAATCTAGTAAAATTCAACCACAATTTCATACTAACTGGGAGAAACGCATCTGAAAATTCTGTCCTCTATATTGCTGTCTTACACTATTAATAAACTATTGTTAGACATAAGAAAAATAGACTCAAAAATGAAGTTCTTTCAAAAACAATAAATTGTGCCTTTCTTGAGATAAAAAATTTCACACACTGCATTAGAAACATTCTAATTTGTTTACAAGTTGCGAAATTTGCGGATGAATCCGTAGAATTTGTTTCGATAGATTGACGTCAAGATATCTAATAACAAAATAATCCCAAAATTACATTATACTAACAAGCTTTCCCTATACGTCTACACTAGATAATGGACTAGCATTATTTAGCATGTCTTTATTCATTATTTACAACGCTTAGCAAGATTTCTATAGCACTTTTTTTCGCTTTTCCACGCAATAAATTTAAATTTTCACCTAGATATATAGTAATTTCATTTCTTCATATATACCTCTAGCACTTCCTTCCACTTATAAACCTTGTAATTAACAACCAAACAACAATAGAATATAACTCTGAGCTCATGCACAAAAAAAAGTTATATATTGGCGCCATCTTGTGGAGCAAAAAAAAAAGTTACTTTCAAGGAAAAAACAATAGCCTTGGGTAAACATTTTATCGTTATCGAAGTCACATGTTCAATAAATCAGGTGTTTCTTTCTAGTTCACACAATTGAAATACATAAAAAATTCTTTCTTTAATGCAAAAGTCTTAGCAGCATAACAGTAGTGGTTCACCTTCCAGCAAATGTCTTTATTTTCTTCTGCGTTCAGTAAATTCTGAATGCGTAGTTGACATGTTACTGTATGCACTTCCAAGACTTTCCTCGACGTACAGACAACCATTGTTAATATATCGATGATGCAGTATCTTTATTTATTTCAAAATCAAAACAAACTAACATAAGAGGAATCAGAAACCAAGGGATTTAGTCCATTGACGAATAAAATAGTTCGAGATTATATTTTTTATATATAACCTAAAATATATATGACACAAAACTGTCATTATTTATACACAGAAACCTTGGACCTTAATGTTGTCAACTACAAAATATGACAATTTTTGTGTCTATATTTTAGGTTATATATATAAAAAAAGATAATATCGAACTATTTTTAATTCGTCGATGTCACTTCCATTCCTTGGCTTCTGGAATCGACACATTGGGCGTGATTTTTCACTAAGAATGTGTCACAAGTATTCAAGATAGTGTAGAACCGAAATTGGAGGCTCTCACCAAGAATCTAGTCCGGAGCAACCTGCACTGAAAGCCTTTGCGTTAACACTCGGCTAACCAGGAGCATATATACTGGAACTAGTGACATTTTTGATTCCCCTAAGCCCTCCACAAAAGAATCATTTGCCGAACCTGCGAATCCTGAAGAGACTAAAAGAAAATCACATCCTCTTTTCCGAAGAAGAAAGCTGAAGTGATTAGGTAACAAGAATAGCTATAGGGCCTATTAAGGAAATAAATTGTTTAGAATCTTAACTATACAGAAATTATTACAACTATGCCATTTGGATGCATGGCTGATGGGAAAAGAGGACGGAGATGAAGAAGAACGGCGAAGAATCTGAATGATCAAGACGATTAGTTCATCAATATTCCCTCCCTTATGAATTTTACCTATGAATAGGGAGCCCACCCTCATCCTCTGGCATTTTATAACTTTGGTCCTCATTCCAACATTTCCACTTCACCATTTTCTTCAATCATTCTCACATAATATGTTTACCTTCATCTCACGAGGGAGAGAGCCAAGTTGAAACGAGGGCGATGGTGAAGTTGAAACGTAAAAGTGAAGGCGAAGTTGAAAAGCGAGAGGATGAGATTGAGAGCGAAGCTGAAACGTCAGGGTGGGGAAGAAAAAAGACAAAGCGGAGACAAAAGGATGATGGAGAGGTATGATACTAAATCGTGAATATGCCGAAGCAGGATAAGGTGTAGATGTAAGGGTGATGGCAAAGTGAAAACGCGAGGAAGGGTGACGACAAAAATAATACGTGAGAATCATAGTGATGTTAAAAAATGAATATGATGGCGAAGTTACGACGTAAAGGTTAGGTAGGGTGAGTGATGGTAAAGCGAAACCGTGAGGATCAAGAAAGGGCAAAGCGGAGACGCACAAATAATGGTGAAGTTGAGGAGAGCGTGTGCCGGCGAAGTTTAATCGTGAGGATGACGAAGAATAAAGTGGAGAGTGACTGTGAAGTTAAAATGTGAGTATGTATGTGAAGTAAAGATGTGTATACGCGCGAGGACAACAAAGCTGAAACATCAAAAGTGAGGGCGAAGTTAAGATGTCAGGGTTAAGGTGAGTGAGGGTGAAGCGCGAGTCAATACAGGGCAAAGCAGAGATGTACCAGTAATGAAGCTCAAAATTGAGCGTGAGGGTAAAATTAAAACGTGATGGTGAGGAATGGGGAGTGAACACATCATGAGGGAAGTTCGACGAACGTAAAACATGTATTCCACTGCATGATTATTACTTGTTGGCTTCAATCCCCTTCCACGAACAGTGTACAAACTGGAAGTGAAATATAATAGTATATTAGCCATAACACAAGACCAACCCACCTCGATATCCCAATAAGTAATAAAAAAACGTTGAGTGTGTTAACATGTTTACACCAGTAAGTTAAAGTTGTTATTTTTCACTACGCGCAACTATGGAAATTAATGACATACAGAGAATTTTGCAACAATGTGGTTTTACGCTCTGCCAGAGAGGCACGTCAAAGGTTAATAAGGTCATCAGATGAAGAAAGGGGAAGACCAACAAATGGAGGAGGGTCAGCAATTCAAAGCAAAGGGGAGAAGAACATTCATCCTCCATAAAATGAACCTAATGTATGAAGTTAAAAAAAAATCAGGTGGGTGGAACAACTCCTTACAATTACATGCACACATATACTCACACCCATACACGCATACATAACACAAACACATGAGACGCCGCCGCAATCTCAAGCACTTTAAGGATCGCGTGCGACCACTTGTAGAGTGGGTGAGTGAGACTAACTAACAAAAGATCATATCTCTCGTTTACTTGGGCTCTTCGTTTTCCCAGCTCCTGCTTATATATATATAAAAGTCCTGCTTCTGCCAGCTCCCCTGATGGTAAAGCCTACAATGATCGCCAAAGTGCAGCCAATGTGCACGAAATAGTCATTTGGTTTGGTTTGTATGGCGTTTCAAATGCATTCGATGCATCTGCCAGTTTCCTTTTTAAGCCACTTCATTCGTGCTTCTTTTTGCTCTAATCTTCTATCGCTTCTCTCGTTCCTCTTTTCCTTTCCTTTCGTCCGGGAGCATGTTCATTTCAACACCATCGTTACTTCATTTTCTTTAGTCAGATATTCGTGATCACATCGTTTTTCTTTCCCTTCTATTTTAGCACAATAAGCTCCTGTTTCACGATTTCCATAGCAAGTAATTTCTCCCTATCTGATATTATTTGATAGAAGAAGCTGTAAAACAGCTTGTTTTTATGTCTTAACACTTCTATTAAATCGTTCTCTATTGCGCATTATTTCGGAGCAACAAACTACTGAACATATAAATAACCGGACATCCTTCTGGACATCATGCTATTCCAAAAGAGTTTTAAATGTGCGTTCGTGTTCGGATACTCTCTGCAACAGGATATGGACACTTTAACAGAAGTTATGTGAATCAGTATTCGGATACTCTCTGCAACAGGATATGGACACTTTAACAGAAGTTATATGAATCAGTATTCGGATACTATGTGCTTTCATAATCGAACACTTTCTAACGCTACCTGAATCAGTAGTCGGATAATATCTGCAATCGGATTCGGGCACACCTTATTACACTTTACATGGATCAGTATTTGGATATTCTGTGCTTTCATATTCGAACACTTTCTAACACTACCTGAATCAGTAGTCGGATAA
>JAGDQP010003383.1:16846-40984 GCA_022664845.1 Lepisma saccharinum
CTACCTGAATCAGTAGTCGGATAATCTCTGTAACCGGATTCGGACACACCTTATTACACTTTACATGGATCAGTGCATCCATTCGGATACTCTGTGCATCCATATTCAGATGGATCTAATAATGCACTATCTGCGATTTAACAGACCTTCCAGCCATTGAATCTTTTAAAGACAAAAAACGGCTGATCATAGTTCTAAAAGTTTTACGATTTTAAACATGTTTTCTGTCCATTTGATAGTGATTATAGGCAAACAAGTTTTTAAAGTTTATCACTATTGGGTATTTATTAGACAGTAAAGTGTTCATCATGCTTCTGATAGTTTCACACTGGAAATTTCTCTATATTGGAAACGTATGTAAACAGTTTTCTGAACATGCTTCTCTACTGGTTTTAGTAAATTTCTCTTTATTTGATATAACAGTAATCATTTAACAATTTAACGATTTAAAAAAAAAATGTTGAATTACTTTTCTCAAAGTGCCTGAAAGAGGCTAGGATCTTTACTCTAGGTATTCTGGCCTTATTTGCCTGAATATAAGCCCAAGGAATAGCAGTCAAGAAGATTGGCATGAGCGGAGTGTGAACCAGCGCCATCTTTTCCGTGTCAATCCGTGGTTACCAACAATCCCACTCTCGACCAAAAAGATAAATTACTGTATTGTTGCCAGCAACAATAATAACGTACACTCACTGCAACCGTCACTTAACACGACTTATCAAACACCAAAATAGTTCGAAATCGTAAAGAAATCAGGCTGAGACACTAAACATGATCGAATATTTCGTTTCATCCAATAAAATAGTACATTCTTGCCAATAATAATTATATATTCTGAGCTTCAAAGACCTTCCCTGTAGCACTATCTATTTATTATTAGTTTCCTTCCTAGCAACTGAAGTGTAACGTGATACCGTGCTAGTACCGAGTATCAAATCCAGGACAAACACACGAAGCCACGTGTTAAGCTGATAACGCAATCATGCAAACTGTTTGGTAGTAATGGATATTTCCCTTCTTTACAATCTAACCAATGGTTATGCAACGCATAAAAGAAAGAAAGAAACAGATATGCCATACAGAACAGCGAGAACACTGAAGTTTTTATGTCACCCAAATTATGACGAAATCATAGCCTGCGGAACACATGAAAAGAAAGAAGAAAAAAATCGTATTCATGACTCTTTAAAGCGTCTTACTCAACAACAGATTCAAGCTAGTAATGTGTTGAAAGTACGCATACAGTTACAGAGTAAACGGAGGACAAAGTTACACCATAATATTATTGTAGCTAAGATTTTTGTGCAACGTGATGGAGAGGGAGTCGAACGAAGCTTGTTCGATTTTGAGTTGCAGCCAGCCTCCCTGATCGAGCTTTTATGCAAGACTGTTATGTTACTCTCTCTGCCAAAAGAAACATATAAGCTACTCCTCTCATCTGTTGTCGCTGGTTACGTGAAAATGACAAGGCTCCTTGTTTCATACAACAATCTGTTTCCATTTAACAGAAATCAGTCTAAATTTATCTCTTGCAAAGGACATCCGAACTTGTAGACATCATGCGCTATCCTAAAAAGAGTTTAAAACATGCGTATTCGGACACTCTCTGCAACCGGATTAGGACACTTAAATACACTCACTCACTCTATATGAATTAAAATTCCGATACTTTGTGCATCCGTATTCGGTCACTAACATTAACTGGATCTGTATTTGGATAATTCTACAACCAGATTTGGACATTCTGTCTTACACTACACCTGGATCAGTATTCGGATACTCTGTGTTACAATCTACTTGATCAGTATTCAAATACGTTGTGCATTCTTTCGTATTCGGACTCCTGAACACACTGTATCTGTATTTACATCCGTATCCGGATAAGTACTGAAAATCAACCAATTAAATAAACACCTGAAAGTCGAACAAGTAATAATGCACTTCATGAGGGCAATGGAAATAAAGAAATAACGATGTTGGGGATTGTCCGCGTTCTGTTCTTCCTTTAAAATAAAATAAAAAAGTAATGTGTACTACAAACAGCCATATAACATACACAGTACAGTATACCACTTACGCATATAGAACGTGTGTGTTTGTTTGTACGTATGTGTCAAGAAGGACTTCTCTTTTCTTTCTCCACATAAGAAGCTCAGTGTGTAAGAGTGGGCGTGGACTTCCGACTTGCTTCAACACAAAGAGAAAGAGAGGTTGATGACATTCGTTCTTGAAGACAAGTGTCAAAAAGAGGGAAAGAGATTCAGGCCACCATATTAACCCAACCTCCCTAGTACACAGGGAGAGAAAAGAGAGATTTCGAACGCATATATACTGTGTAAGAATGCGGAAGTTGTGGGAGAAATGATTGTGTTTGATGTGGAACGCACCATATAAGAAAGCTCACTCTTTCTTTTATTTTTTTTGTTTTAGCAAAAACAACAACAATAATAATGCTATAGGTTCCTGGGCAAATCGGTGAAACATTTAAGAACTTACAGGTGTTAGAAAGTGATTGAAGGAGTCTTTAGATTCAAGCAAGATAGTCTTGGATTGACATCTTCTGTCTCTCTGCGATCCTTATCTTGCTTCCTTAGGTTCCATACAAAGAATCATAGTTTGAACTAAAGCTATGTTTATAATTTTAAATTACGGACGGTCGACCACTTTGATGTTACATGTTCTTCGCTTTCATGTTTTCTTTCGTTTTACCATCAAGTATTTCTGATACTGACAGGTGAAAGTATAAACATAACAGATTAGGATTTCTCTCCCTAATTTTGATCGAAATTCTAGGAATAAATTCGACTTCCTCACCTTTGATGGACAACGGTTGGGTCACCCGGCTTACTTTTTTTTTTTTTTTTTTTTTAATATCCCAATCATCATTCAATCAAATCTGAAGTGAAACCGATGGAACCTTTCAGGAACACGACTATGAAAGAGAAACCAAAGCTGAAAAGTTCCAATCTGGGGAGTGGCCGCTTTTCATCTTCCAACTTCTCCACGGATCTCTGATTGTATTTAGTAAACTACAGTACACGTCGCAAACGAGCTTCTACCTTTATAGGGCTTCTACCTAACGGAGAGATTTACCACGAGTCGAGTTATGTACGAGCGACAAGAGTTTTTAATTCTTATCATGGTGACAACGATATGATGATAATGACTGTGTTTGGTCCAGACGATTTGTGACCCAAAGATTCTTCACCAAGGTGAACAGATGGGGGTTTCTCGTTGCTTGCATTGGTGATGTCCTACGAAGGAATCTACAGTTTTAAATATACTTAGAACCCGAAACCTTTTGATTAGGCAGTTAGTGTAACCATAAACCTAAAACCTCCTCCGGGGCTCACCAATGGTGTTCATTAGCACTATACAGTAGCTAGTTAACCGATCGTGTTTGCAAATATGGTACGGCTGCGCCCTTAAGAAGTTACTTGCGATTAGTATGCTAATACAGACTCAGTTGAATACATCATCTGTTCGCTATTGAGTACTCTTATTTCTCTCCTTCTATGTTCGTTTTAAGACCATTCATGTTACCTGCTTCCTCCCTCTCTCTCGCGCTCTACTAAAGTCACCAGACGACGACGATGCTAATGAACACTTAACGGCAACACGTCGTGTGAATTTCTCTCTCGTTGTTTCAAGATCAGCTAGGTCATGAGCTAGCTTCTTAATTAGCATTTTTTTTTTCACAGATGATTAGCTTGAGAATAGTTTTTTAATATGACTCACTTATTGATCTTAGGAAGAGGGTTTTCTTTAGCTGTCTCTCTGGAAACATCTTCTAACAAAATTCCTGAACCAAGTTCTCTTGGCCTCTCTATTCCCCTTCAATACAGACACAGAATTCGCCACTGGACGCTCATAATTCATAACAAAATATGATCATTTTTAGCCCCATCTCATGGTATTCTCAGTGGAATTGAAATAAATGAAGTTTTGAAGTTATTTATCGAGTAAACTCGTGCAAATATTCAGCAATTAATCTCTGCAAGTGTTTGTTTATTGTATGTCGTAATAACACAACATATTTTAGTTGTGTTGGATCAGCAGCAACCAATAATAGGGGTGCTGTTGTTTGTCCTTTTGTATCGCTTCTCCGAATGTAAAAAGATCGGTTTGAAAAGCGGTGCTAAGGAAGAATAATATACAACGTAATGCATTACTTGGCATTATTGTCGCTCCACCGTAATACTGGATACTTTTTTATCTTTATTGTTATTATTATTATTATTATTATTGGAACAACTTGCTTAACCAGTGCGACTGGACCTTTTCCTTTCTTTGTCCCGAGAGACAAAGACAAAATTTCAATCATTGTCTACACACAATTTGGAAGAAGTTTAGTGGTTGGTTGGAGATGCTTATACTAACCACTGTGATGTATACCTTCACAATGGGAAAAAGAAGTGAATTTAGGTGGCTAGTTAGCACGCACATTTTCATTATTTTTCTTGTTTTCTTTCTTTTTTCCTTATTTCTCTCCATAAATGAAGTCTCCTTTTTTGTTACCATTTGCGATCCTGGAACCATCTGTTGATCGCGCCTCTAAGGTGTTCCTTCGGAAAGGAGCAGGTGTGTTTTAAGATGTCCTCGGGAATACACAATTAAAAGAGAAAGAAGACGAAGAAAGGAAATATTTTAAGGGGGAAAAAACTATACAAAACAAAATTAGGCCAGATATTAAACACTGGAACAGACAAGAGTATCCTATAATAACATTTAAGGTGGTCTAACTAAATATTAACACACTCGAAAGAAATGTACCCGGACAGTTTTTTGTGTTATTTTTCTTTCTCGACTCACCAATACATTCACAATAGGTTACTCATGAAATAAACGGGGCCGCGGTGGCTCAGTGGCAGAGCGCTCACCTCTAGTGCTTGGGCTCGTCGGTTCCCTGTTCATAAACCTTCCGTCTCCCGTTTCCTCCCACTTTATTCATTCCACCAATTCACTCATGGTCATTCATCCGGCCTGAGTCAAAGTTCGTTAAACATTCAATTCATTAAGTAAACTTGTAATTTCAATTGTTTGGATTCGGATCAGTGCGGTAAAGGGAATACATAATGTTTATAGAACTTATAAGTTGCCTCACGCGTGACGTCATTGAAGATTTCCAAGGATGTTAGGATTTGAGGACATACCAAAATAACAAACCCTGAATCTGAGCATCACAACGTAATTCCACCATCTTGGTGGCCATTGACAGAATTTTGGAGTCGATTGCCGAGCAGCAGTGATTTTTTTTTTAAATATAAGTGTTGGGGTCACCGGTGGCCTCACCTTGTAATTCTAGGGTTAATATATTGCATGCTCCCTTACTTTCAGGGAATGACTGATATCACTTTTCACTTTTTCTAAATTCTGGCTGTGAACAACAAGATTGACTGATGTTTCGATGAAATCTTCTACGTCAGGTAGGCTGTTCAAAAATATAACCACTGCTTATTACATCCCGCAGCTCTCGTGGTCCAGTAGTAGCGGTCGTGGACTTCGGATCGCCACTGGGGAGGCGCGCGGCTTCGAGCTTTACTGTCGTCCATCCTAAGGTGTTGCACAGTTTTCCTCAGTATCATCAAGCAAATGCCGGGATAGTACTGGTTGTGCCATCCCTTTGCCGGGAAGAGTGCTCGCTGAGGTACGTCATCGCTCACGACTTCTGAGGCCATATAGATACCTGTCTCATACATAAAAATTGTAAATTAAACTAAGTATTTGTTACATACTACGTACCTGTATGTTATCTTCTGCTCAATAGTCTGAGCTGAACGTGTGTTTAAGATTCACCAAAGCTACAATGGCATATATGGTTTTACAGTAGA
Source organism: Lepisma saccharinum (assembly GCA_022664845.1). NCBI lineage: Eukaryota > Metazoa > Arthropoda > Insecta > Zygentoma > Lepismatidae > Lepisma > Lepisma saccharinum. The sequence goes on from JAGDQP010003383.1 coordinate 22,678, forward strand.
ATCCAATCTGTGGAAGAAGCATCCGCACACTCGAAAGAAATCAGTTTTAGTTTCCACCACCATTCTCACAGAAATACGGAACCAATAATGGAATATCGGACATCATAACACTCAAAAGCACTAAATCATGTGGGCAAATACAAACATCCCTCCACTCATTACCAATTCTTCATCCACACATTCTTCAAAAACCAAAAGAGTAAAGTGACTTTACAGAAGCAGACAGATAATTAGTATCCTTTCTGGAATGATGTATACTCTTTGTACTTTCGGTTTCCAGTTTCAAAACACACGAAAAGCTCTTGTAAGCTTCACCTTCACCTAGCTGTTAAAACGTCAACGATGTCCAGTTAACTCCAGCAGTTTGACATGTCCATGTCCGCAACAAAGACGAAGTCAGTTTCCGACAAAGAAAAAAAAAGGATGGAAAAACCGGGAATGCCAGTTATACTATACAAACGGCTCAGGTGACTAAATACCTTTGACCACAAAACCACCCATCAACGACCCACCACAGAGAGACACCCCTCATCTGTTGACAATGTGACCCCGTTATCTCTAAATTTAACATTTTTTGGTATTTTGCACGTGATTATGGTCAATGAACCTTTACGATCAGTAGCCTAATAACATGTCAATACTCACGTTTCAACTGTTTCTCGAAAAAGTCAAGAACAACAGCTTATTCATTAGAACAGTAACTTTCTTGGGAGCAAGTGGTGCGTGAAATTGAGTACCTCATTATCTTTACTGTATTACAAACTTTTATAGGAATTTGTACAACTTTATTTATCAAGGACTCAAAGAATATGTGAGCGGGAAAGGAGAGTTTTACACTACAAGGATAAGTGTTTATAAATGATTTGTATGGGCTGTAACAGCAATAACGGCTTACGCCCCCGTCTTGACTAAGAAGATGGATCAAAATAATATTGTAGATGTATTAATACGTCATAAGCATGTCCTATGTGTAACATTGGTAATATTCAGTGGCGACTGGTGAAGACAGACAAGGTAGACAGTGTCTCCCCATTAAAATATATATCATCATCATATTCAGCCGTTTTCTATCCACTGCTGGATGAAGGCCTCCCCCTTTTCTTTCCACATATCTCGGTCTGCTGATATCCTCATCCATGTAGCTTCTGAAAAACGCTTGATTTCATCTACCCATCTTACATTTGGACGTCGTCTCGGTCGTTTCTTTTCTCTAGGAATCCACTGTAGTACATTTGTCGTCCACCTTCCATCTGTTCGTCTAGCTATGTGACCGGCCCATCTCCACTTCATCTTCTTCGCAGTCTTGATTACATCCTCTACCTTTGTTTGTGCGCGAATCCATTCATTTCTCTTCCTGTCCCTCCTTGTTATTCCTAGCATGCACCTCTCCATTGCTCTTTGTGTGACTCTCAATCTTTGAGTCGTTTGCGCATTCAATGTCTAAGTTTCGCAGCCGTACATCATTACGGGTAAGACACATTGATTATAAACTTTACGCTTCAGACACATTGGAAGTTTGCTTTTGAAAATAAAGTGTAGTCTTCCAAAAGAACTCTACGCCATTTTACATCTTCTATTTATTTCATCAGTCAACTTTGCATTCGATGTTTTAAGCTAGCCTAGGTAAACATACTCATCAACTATGCCTATTGTCTCTCCGTTAATAATATATATATATATATATTTAGTTACTAATTTTTTAGTGCAAAACACTTTTATTTGATACCATATTTTAAAAAGGAAATATAACAGCAACACGGGAACATTTTGTATTATTTTTAATGTGTTTTTTTAATTCCCCATTGTATATCCATTTGTTTACCCCCATGCTTCGCCACTGGTAACATTTATAGCTGTCTGTACACTAATATTGTGTCCAGTGATTATTCATATATCCCTCATGAATGTTGTTTTACATACAGTATACGGTAAATAAAACTATTTCGTTAACATGAATTCATTATTCTATGCTACTGAGCTTCAAGCAACTTGAAAAGAAAAGAGTGTTAAATGGTACACAAATGTATAAATTACAAACAATAATTTACATTAAACTACCTTTTCCCACTTCCATCATGAAACAATCACATGTTTTGTGGACAAGGAGTGAAAATTGTCGGAATAAAAGGGGGGCATGGGAGGTGCCTGAACTGATTGAAACTAGAGGTTACTTGCTGGCCGGATATGAGTTCAACGAAAAAAAAAAAACTATCACATCCATGATTGCTTTACTATAATCCAATACTCACGGAAATATCAAACAATAGTATTTTTTTTTCTCAAATGTTCTCAATAGGAGGCAGGGCTGATGTAACCCGTGTGCACAATGGGAGGAAGTTAATTTCTTTTTTTCTTTTGTTTATTTTAAACAAAACCGCTGCCTTAGCCACAATTATTAACCAACCATACACTTACATACGCAGTGTTACAATAAACTACTTAAATATTATCTCGTTTTGAAAATTGTGTAACGTAAAACTAACATCTTTCAAACTTCTCAACTAGCGAAATGTCCTGGCTTGAAAGAGCATATATAGAGCGTCGCTTGGTCAATACAGCGACGCTCTTCACAACTTCTATCTGGCTTTCGACTGAACTCTATTTATGGCCAAGTTTAGTGTAAAGAAACGATATCTAAAACTAGATGTCAGCACTATCTTTGTATGTTTATGTTTTGTTTTTTTCCCGTTGTACGAAATTTCAATGCTATTTCTACAAATTTAAAGCCTAGAGAGAATAAAGTTCATAACTATTTGAAGAGTCGAAGATTTCGGTTCGTATCGGCACTGGGGAGACATATAGATTCGAGTCCTGCTGTCGGCCATACTGAACGAGATTTTCTAGGATGTTCCTCAGTTTCACCAGACTAATGCCATTACGGTACCTAGCAAAGATCCAGAACGTTACACTTCTCTTCCCTGACTGTGAAGAAAGCTTGCAGTTGGACGTTATTCTTCAGACATGTCACAAGCTTATGCTATAATGTAACGGATGGGGTTAAGCTGTCCGTTTAACTCATAAGCATAAGTTAAATAAATAATAACCATATTCATAGAATTTGACCCTCTCACCAAGAAAGTACTTTTCAATGTAAGCAGGTTAACAGCCTGCATTGGGCGCAATACACACCAAAATACTGATGTTCTTACAAAACGCCTTTAGGCTTCACCATTACGTTTAGTCACAGTTGAACGATCGTATGTTAAAAAAATAGCTCAAGGCTGTCATTTCGGATATTTTTTTTTAAACGACTCAAGACTATTTTCAATCCTTCACATATATTCCTTTTTTTTTTTCCTTGAACAAAACAGTGGAGGTGGTAATCGAGAATCCAACACTGACTTCATTCCTATATACGAAAAGATGACGTCACAAACCGAGAAAAATACAATTCTTCATTTTTCTCTTAAAAGGGATATTACTTACTTTCTAAACACAAAGTGTTACTGTTGCCCAAGAAAGTGTTAAAATATATTCCTAGTAAATTTCACACTACATTCCTTCGTTTGATTTTATTATCTTCCATAGGGAAGCAAATTTAAGCTTTATTTTCTAACATTTAAGTATATACGAAAGAGATATTAGTCTTTTGCAAAGGAAGAACTATATAGTTATAAAACGTATTGTCAATCCGCTGCGGCGCCTTATCGTGTCAGTCTCGCTGCGGCGTCTTATTGTGTTTATCCCACTGCGGCGTCTTATCGTGTCAATTCCACTGTGGAGTCTTATTGTGTCAATCCCACTGCGGCGTCTTGTAATGTCAATCCCACAGTGGCGTCTTATCGTGTCAATCCCGCTACGGCGTCTTATCGTGTTAATCCCGCTACGGCGTCTTATCATGTGAATCCCACTGCGGCGTTTTATCGTGTCAATCACGCCGTGACATATATCAGGTTTCACACTTTAAATAATTGTCTTCCATTTCAGAGTATCAATCCCATCATGCCACGTATGCAAGAATGGATTAGAAAAATTTTGACAAGAGATTGTTACTTTCACTTTTCATCTTCACCTTATTGTTCCAAGGCACATCAAGCGAACACAGCCTCCGTGGCTCAATGATTACGGTCGCTGACTTCGGATAAGCCCCAAGAAAACGGCGAGGGTTGGAGTTCCTGACTTAAAGGAATTTCCTGTGTCACTTGGCGAATGCCAGGATGGTTCCTTTATCAGATGTAATTATGGCTACAACTTCCATTTTATTCTCCTATATAAGTTTCAAGTTCGGCACCAAAAAGATACTTGAATGTAGTTTGGATTTAAGGTCAGAAACGCCATCTACTTCTCTCCTTATCTTTCAAACCTATAAAGTACCCACACAGCATGTCAGCTTGCAACAAGGTTGTCAGTCGCTTGTTAAACTTGATATTGTGTTCAACTTGATAAAAGAAGCATGAAACAAACTTCTTAGAACAACTGGTTGTTATAACTAGCTTAATTCAAGCTTATTGAAACAACCAGATATACAAGAAAACTTGTTAAACTTGAAATCTAATTGAATTGTATTTCGTTGCACTGCCGTTCTAGTCTTAGTGCGTTGAAGTCCCATCACGTGCCGCGATGTTTCGACATAAGCTAATCTTCGGCAGCTCTCATCTCTTCCTACAATCAATTCTTGCGAATACGATGAACTAACTATAAATAGCGCTTGAAAAGCGAAGTAGGTCGAGTGGTTTGGTGGTCTGATGACTACAGCATCAGATCAGTGTGCCAAAAGGACCTACCTCAGTTCGATTCCCATTAGGTCAATGTTTTTTTTTTTTTAAGAAATACATTAGTTACTTACTTTTTCCCTGTCACGTCAAAGCTATTTCAACCTTGATTCTTGTAAACTAACTAGACTGCTGAATTCAACCTTGTTTAAACCTTTTGGGTTTGATTTGCTAAGCTTGCAGAAAGTTGTCATACACTTGTCAAAGGAAGCTTGATTCACTTTTGAGTTAAGCCAAAATGGCTATGTGGCAAAACTGGTGAGTAGTAACGCCCCTGATTCGGAATCAAGGTGTCTGGTTCGATACCAGGTGGTTCGGAGTCGACTTTTAATTTGACGATGATTTACGCGCACGAGGTGAGCGCGCTACGGCGATCATCTTCTTTTCATTTGTTTTCATTATTTTACAGGAAAATGAGCTTTCCTCATGAAACTTATCAGGAACTGTAATAGGAAGCCCTGATTTTCATTCCATACGAATTAACAAAATTTATTTTTGATTAACCAAATTTGTATCCTCAAATACATCCTTGATTTAATTACAGTAACTATCCTTTTTGACCTAGCTGGCTGGATACAAGACTTAAGAATGTTCAATAAAAAATACACACACACACACTTTGAAAGATGTTTCAATTACAGTGCAGGCTAATTCAATATAACTATTAACACTACGCTTAATTACACTTTGTAAAGCGTGTGTAAAACATGATAAGACAACGAGTGTTAAATAATCCTTTAACAGACAGACGATCAGGAATTCAAACTGGTATTATATATAGATGTGGTTTTCAACAACTACCAACTACAGCGCTCGTGCCATGAAACCCAAACGAAAGAAAATTTGTGGTGGGGTTTAGGGGGAAAAATGAAACAGGTGTTGTTCGTCTTATCGAGACAGGGTTGCCAAAAACTTATTGTAAATTCTCGTCCACATTTTTTTTGGTAAAACTCTTTTTCAAGGATGTGTTCTTGCAAATGTTATTACGCAAGCAATGTGGAACGTTTATAAACATGCGTGTGACGGTACTAACAGTTGGGAATCATTGAGCGGTGGAAAAATTTGTTTTATTATACTAACAGTGGGTAAAGTGGGAGGAAAGGTGTTTAAACTATCAAGTGACCTTCAAGATAATTCCGTGTATCTAAACCGTGGCCCAACAACCTCCAGCTTCTTTAGTCGAACGTCTCAGAAAGCTTAGAATAGAACTCTTCTTTTTAATACAGGAAAACATTAATAATAATTTCACGTTTTTCATACTGCAGTACACCTTAAGGAATGAACAATTATACATATATATTTTTAGCAATAGTAATATTTCTTGTGATATTCATTAGAACTTGCAGTGCTCCAAATTTACTCATATTTAGTAAGAATCATTCACACTGTCAGAATGTCTTGGCATCTACGTTCGATTTCTTTATAATAGCAAGATTTGAATGCTTCATATTTTCAAAATAACTGTACATAAACTAAATTTTGTTACAACTTCCACTGTAACAAAAGAAGGTTGGCAGCCTCGTTCGTGGACCAAATGAACAGCAGTGGCCTACAAAGAGCTTTGGCGATCTTTGGTCAAGTCACCCTCAGCGATAATCTGATTCTCTTATTTGGAGCACATAGAGACAAACTCAAAAATAATTCTGTTCCAATTTTAACTTAAATATATCCCGCTGCCTCAAAACGTGTTAATCCCCGAATTGTTGTTATACGAGCCATAGATAAGAAAATAATAATAAATAGCGAAGTATCACAGACTCGTTGGTTTACCTGCCATCTGGTGTGAGTCCAACCAACCTCAGAATTAAATGTTAGCACGCCAAGTAGAATATCGTGGCTTTTAATTTATTGCGGATCAGTCAGTTAGTCAGATGAAGTACAAAGACGCGCTGCCATTTGTAGTTTTTTTTAATGCAAAAACAATTATGACATAGTAGCATTCCTACTTCAGCTGGATCTGACACCAGGGGGCAGGAAGAAATTGGAACCGCTATTTATCATTATTCTATCTACTCACAAACTCAGGCCATCTTTTCATGCGCGCGCTAGCTGCACGTTTTGTTTGCAATTTGGTTGAGTAAGGCCGGCCTTTTCATGTACATATCCCCACATTCCAACATGATGGTGAACACTCACGTATTGGTCCCTCGATTTTCGGTATATTCCGGATGAACATTTCTCTGGGAGATATAACTCCTGGGGCGGCCCAATCGCCTGGTCTCCGCACTATCACTCCGTAGAATTTATTCCGTGCTGGTGTTGGATGGTACATCAACGAAGCTATATTAAAACCTTGTGCAAGATCTTCGTACACTTCGAATAAGGATATTGGACGCGATCTAAACTGTTTCTGTTCCTATACTGTAGAGAATATGAGTACAAGTATCGCCTTTAAGTCCTAATGGCAACCAAAGGAACACACGTTGGCCGTAATGCTCCATGACACACGGTTTCAGATTTGTGTTTGGCTGTTTTCAATGGTGTCTGGACTTTTGGGACACCCTGTATGAACAAAACAAGACATGATAACTCCCCACACTTCTGTACACATTGTTTTACATTTTCTCGACAGAAAGCTCAAAGAATTTCAGGAACAAAATACGCACAAAATGTGTCTATAAAAGTTCATTATATTTTTAAGTGTAGTTAAAGCACATTTCGTTCTATATGGCAACACTGTCTTGAGAAAAAAAAGTACAAGGAAGAATCATGTATATATATATACATACAGGACGAGGGGAAGGGGCAATGGAAGATACATGAAAACGAAGGGAAGCGAGAGGAAGGAAGCGCAAACGAAACCTGCCCCACAGCACCTGCAAACGCGATTGGGAACAATTGCTACCTTGAGCTGTAGATATTTCTTTCTGATACTCTTAAAAAAAATCATTTTCGAAGGGGCAAATAAAGAGGTTTTACAGGGCAGTGGAATATCTATGTTCATCAACAACCCAAAACACAAAATGATAGTAGTTTAGGAAGGAAAATGGAAACCGAATTGAGTATTAATCTTTTTCCGCGGGGGAAAAAAAAAGGCCACTGCTGTTCAGTTGTCAACAAGCGATTATTTCCCGCCTTTACGCACACCTCAAGAAGATTAGAAAACAAGATTTCCTTTTGTTTTGTTTTTTAACATTGTTACAGCTTTCTTTTTTCGCGTGACAAAAAGCTGATTTAAAAAATATACCGCCTTCAAAATACTACACTATAAAGTGAAAAATAAGTACTATTTTAAGCAAAAGTTCTAAATATGCTTTTTAAAAAAAAAAAAAAAAAATGTTTGAAGTCACAGGCCTAATAAGACATTTTTTTCCCACAGATTATTTCCAAACTAGTAACTTTTTTTTTCATTTCGTCCGTTTGCTACTCACCCATACACCTAAACAAGAGCAGAGAGAAACTAATTTCAGATTTCGATTCAAAGATCTCGATATTTACCCGGTCATTTTTAATTTGGTAAAGTCTTCTCCTATAGAATTTTTGCAATTCCATGCACTCACTTGTCAGTGTATAAGGTATGCGAGCGCCTAAACGAAAGAGGACACAGAGAAACTAACTTTAGATCTGAGTTCTGTGTCCTCAATTTATCATGACGTTTTCAATTTGACGAGGCTACAGCTTTCAGTTACGGTATATATGTACGATATGAACTCAGTCTTTTAAGATGCATTCTAGTTCGTAAACGAAATAATCTAGAAAGAAAATGTTATCAGCAACACTGAGTTACTCGGCCGCTTTCACACTACAACATTACCGTGCGGTACTTATACACTAAATGCACTTCTAAGATATTGGGACATATTCCACTCGGTATTGTCACCATTTACAAGCTCTATAACTTCACCCGTAGCTTTGAGGAGCAAATCTTCTGTAACTGATTTCTTTAAAACTCACTTTCAGACTAGTTAGACATCTGAAATTTTGCACGGCCATAAATGCCCATGGCAGTGCACGATTATGTAAAAATATTCCATGATTTTCCGATAGTTTCCCCGAAAGTCAAAACTATCCATGTGGGGCGCTCATAGATGAGGACCCCACTCATACGTCCCTGGTTTTCGTGGAATTATCCTTCAACATGAGCAACACTGCCACAATTATATGTCATTTGGGTGGCATATCTCTAAGGGGTTTTGCCAACAATTGAACATCTCGCACGAAGAACGTAATAACAAAAAACAACAAATAATTTTTACAGCATGCAATCTGTCATGTTGCTTCTTGTTACAGTGTTTTAGTTATATTTCACAGTAATCATCTCTTGTTCACAATAGGTATCTCTTGAAAAAAAAAAAACATAAACTAATGACACTACTGTATTGTCAATGACCAATAAAACGTTGTTTCGTCATTACATCACTGTTGACAAAAATGTTGCTTTCAATGTTATTTGTGTAAACGATTCTACAAAATCGGTGCTTACATTCAAAAGTTATGCTGAAAAAGAAACTGATTTCATTAACACTTCCAGTTCCCTATTTCTAGTCACCGTGAGTTAATTGCGCGGTATGGTCATCCTCATCCAATAGAAATCGGTCGTTTTCTATTAATCTGAGCCCACAATATCATAAGAACATACTTACCGGAAATTAGTTCATGACGGCTTTTTACCCTACATATTTTTAATTCGTTTGTTTTTCCTCCCTTGCTTCGCTCTTAACTCTCGCCGTAGAGACACTGTCAGCAGAAACGACACCAACGACGCCACCGTTTGTTGCTAAGTGACAGTCACAAAGTATGGAAACGTTATTTTTTCTTCTTTTCTTAGGCATCCAATCACATTTTTCTCGTCGAACAACAAGCAACAGAATCATCATCACAAAAGAGATTTCTTTATGACTGAAGATGGAGAAAGTAAGAACATCACCCCTTCTACTTTGGATTTCCTAAATTGTGATCTTAGATTAGAAACAGTGTTTTCCGGAAGACAGCATTTACGCTGTCTTGTCTCGTCTCGAAAACGTTTTGTCTTTCCAGGGACTGTCTTGTCTAGAAAACATGTATATTGTATGTTACGAGAGCTCTGTCTCGTCTCGTATTCCATAGATATTTTTTCTGTCTCGTCTCGTCTTCTCGTGGGCACCACTAATGATAAAATATGCTGAAGCCAAGTTCAGAAGATCAATATATATATATATATATATTAATCAAAAAGATAGTGAAATATTAGCAAGCAGTTCCTCACAAATTCAAGATACCTGAATATTCTGGCTTAGGCGAGTCGGCACTGACTTTGTAATTCATTCATCTTGCTTACAAATCTTACACATCTTTTTCAGCTTAGATAACAAAAATAAATGAATCGCTTAATTTGACTATAAAAGTTACTTGCTGGACTCTGAGAAGTTCGCCATTTTGAATCAAAATTTCTAAAATTGCATAAATGTAATAATTTATAACTCATTCCATGATACAACAAACAAAATACAGAACACAATATTCAACGGCGTTCACTTATCATGACGAAAAAAAAAAAAAAACACGCCCAGTTTGCTAAAACGTGCTTTTGCGCATGAGGCGATATATCTAGTTACAATAAAGCTGATATCCAATAACTTTGACTTAGTCACATATTTAGTAGACGAGCCCATCCTTCATATTAGCTCAAGGGTTCTCATTATATTCAAAGAGAAAATAAAAAATTACCTTTTTACTCTATAAACATTATGTGAACTACGCTGTAAATTTTACGTAATTTTGAATTAAAATGGCGGATGTACAGTTCACATAAGCCAATGGCTCTCACCCGGTGTGTCAAGGTAACCGACCAGAAGTGCCACAAATTGAGAGAGGAGTCGATATCGTACTGACCTGGCCAGTGTTCGATTTGTTATAAATTACGAAGGTTGCTGGTAAGTTTCAACCTACTATCTGTCTGGGGAGAAATAAAAAGATTTTATCCCTGGTTGAGATGATATTCGGAACGAATAACCAGGAATAAAATCCTTAGGCACCAGGGAAATTCGCCGGCATCCTCCTCAGCAAATCGAACACTGACCTGGCAATAGCACAGATCGAGAATTCTGGCATAAGCAAATTTTTCGAGTATGAAAAATGGAGGCACTCTGATCGCTAGTAGCACCATCTAGTGCAAAACTCTTGAAATATTTCACTCATTGAAAACTACTTCCCAAGTCTACTATTGCTTGGTGTGACACCCAAACTGAAAAGGTTGAGAACCACCAACATAAATACATTTAGTTGTTATTATTAAAGAGTGAAAAGTATGTGACTGGGCCGGGGATCGAACCCGAAACCTTTGGGTTACCGTCCCAATGTGCTACCAACTGCGCCATCCAGTCGACCCGCTTCCCAATCACACACCTTCCACTCTTGATGTCGATGTTCTCTCTGCGTTCCGAGATCCAGGGAAGATTCTCAATTTGGTGTTGGGCCATCACCGCAGTGAGAAGCTCCTGAAACTTAGAAGTAGCGGATACAGGTCTCAAAAGTTACGTAAAAGGCGATGGGAAGTTGCTAACCGCGTGACCACCCCAAACGTAAGTTGTATTAATAATGATTAGGATGCCGATTATGTTGATGGGTGTTCTCCTTGAAGGCAGGTCCTCACCCGAAGGTCTATGGGAAAGATGAACCGATGGTGGTTTCCCATTATCTTCCATCAGATGAGTATGACGTGCTAAGTACGGGACCTACAGTTTAACGTGGGCTGCGAACCACTTATGTCCTCACCGGGAATTGAACCTGGGACCTCCCTTGTTTACACGACAGGGAGCGTTACCACTTACCCACAGAGACTCACAAATGACACTTAAACAGTTACTTTACACTTACAAGCGCTTCGACTGTAATTTTGCTCTCCATGCACTTTGTGAATACAAAAGTTCAGAGTTTTAGATATCTTCTAAATTCTCCGAGAGTTTGATTAAAATTTCTTCAAAACACAAAATTTACAGAGTACAACAAAAATTACTGGCAAAAAAATAAATGTCAAGATCTTTAACTCCTTCGAATGACATTTAAGTTCTTATGCTGTCAATTCGAATTTCCGCTGAATAGAAGTCTTCTAGCTTGCCGTTTTATTTTTAAACAGAATAAGACACAAGTACTGGTGTTATCGAAACAAAGTCACGAAAATATATGCACTATCTCATATGCTTTATGACCTTTGCAGTTTTTTTAAACGCTTTAGTTCAATAAGAATGTCTAATCTTAAAACCATTGATTAATTTTATGAGTAATAGCGTGGACTGTGTGCCCTATATTTTCTACTCAACGTTCCTTGTCACACGGTTTTGATTGACTTGGGCTGTTGCTATGGTTACCAATGTTGCCTGTTATTTCTTCTTTTAACTGCAACAGCCAGTCACGCTCCTCCTTACTACGGTAACGTCGTGCACAAATCGACCGATTACAGAAAATCTAAATATATCTTCTCAGATCATAAAGAATAAGCAAGCGATCAGTTTCATTCATCATAGTAGACATGATTTGACGTAAGACCTTAGACATTTCTATGTAATTGTGTTATTTGAGTGCTTCGATTACACCTACAATGTAAAAAAGTACGATTCTGAAGTATTTTAAAGCGTTATTGTACACTCGGGATTCAAAGAAAATGTCTAATAGAAAGTTTTCCTGAACACAAAAAATGAAGCATTTGGCAACACTGAAATAATCTGCGTAGGTAATATAATCAAGTACATTGTTTTAATTGGTTCAGTGTTGCCACAGTATGAAGTTTTACAGGCTTCAAAAAAATCTTATCCGTCATTTTATGTTAATCAGAGTGTACATCTCAAGAAGTGAACTTCTGAACACTTTTGGTGTAATTTGTGTTCACTCGTTCACACCAAGTTAGAATGTATCTATATTAAGGTATTTCAGTAGCCTAGGGAAGAAAATGTTTGTGAAACCGGGGATAGAACTCCGGTTGACTTGGTGGCATACGGACGAGGTAGAGCAGTCATTATTAGCTCACTGACCTGGTAATCGGAAGGGCCTAAGTTCGATTCGCGATGCAGATCACTCTGAGTTTTTTTTTGGTTTTCCTCGCGTGCATCAGGAAAATGTTATTTTTGTTAAAGTATATCCAGTGTGAAATGGCCGAAATTGAGCTGTACCTGGAGATTGTTAAATAAATAAATTATAGCTCTGATGTGTCAGAGTTTTGCAACTTTCCAGCTTAGAATTTTTTTTTTTGCGAAGACGGTTTTTATGAATGAGAGTATACAATTCACTAACAAGATGTTGTGTACAAAAAAAAAGTGTATTCAGCTGATTTTTGCACTCTTCCGCGTTCACATTTCGAGAACTCATATCTTCTGTTCTACAAGAGTCGAAGTGACCACGAAAATCCAAGAGTTTACAAACTTCTTGCAGTTATAGCTTTACAAATAACTTAAAGCTTACATATTGTCTGATCGCTGCACAACTTTAATAAGTGCCCTTAGAGTAACATTTCTAAACGACTCGAAAAATAGGAGGACATTCTAAATTCGCCCCGTGTTAGGAATGGAAAACCACCATCGGTTCTCCTTGCCGAAGGACCTTCGGGCAGAACACACATCATTATGTTCTATTTTTGATTTAGGCATAACTAGTGGATGGGTGCAGTGATTTTGATGAAACGTTTCGCGTATTTTAAAGCACGTCCTCACGGCAGTCCTATATAAGTGTCTTCAAGATGCACATAGAAAACAGAAAGAAGACAATTTTATTTTAAAAAAACAACTTTTAATAGTTTTTTTTACATAAGTTCATCCCCTGTTAGATAGATAACCCGGACAGCGATAATGATAACCACGCTGTATATTTTTAAGGATAATTTCACGAAATAATCGTTATTTGTTCGTTGATTTGTTCACAGACTGTACAAAAATTTCATTAAATCGTAAAGAAATCATTACAATTGTATTTAAATATTCTAGACCTCTTTTGTAGTCGATTTGATGAGAAGGCAGGTTTAACGGTCTTATTTTTTCATCAATTTTTAGTATTTTCACGAGTAGCATTACAACATGCCCCCCTCCTACGCCCACATAAAATATTCTTTTTTACTTTTAACGCAGTTTAATTTTTATTGGAAATGTTAATTTTATGTATATTCTGAAATTTTTCTCTATCTGATTTGCCAACAGTGAAAAAGTTGCCAAATTTTACGTCACATTCTCTGTGTGTGTATGTGTTCACACACACTTCTAAGTCCATCCTAATATGTTACATGCCCAGCAAATTTTAACCTCCTCAAAGAGCGAATCGCTGCCAAATTCCAGGATGTCATGAGATAAATTCTCTCTACCAGAAGAGACATCCAGTAATCCTTGTAAAAACAGAAGGTCAAATCAACAAACTTATTTGAAACATGACAGTACTCACCACAAAAATTTAATTCTAGGATTATTAAACAAACGATCAGAGTATATGTTAGCTGTTAGAAGTTTTATGTCGAAAGAAAAAACACGCAGCTGGAGAACTTACTAAATGTTATAATGAACACGACAATTTGGCAAGATTTCACAACAAGGGCTTTAACTTTTCTTTTTTCTACTAAAGTTATTTCCTTCGCTGTTTTCTGAAAAGGAACACAAAAGCACTTACAGTAAACGAAGTTAACTTAGCCGTTATAGGGACTCAATATATGAGGGGCATTCAAATGAATACGAGTCAGACGCCAATCACTGAACATTCATTACTTGGGTAAAGATGTACAGTGTGCGAATTAAACTTTTTAGCTAGGGGGGGGGGATAATACATAAGCACGGATTTCAACAGGCAACATCCCAACCCGTATGGTCAGCGTGGGAGAAGTAGACTAATCTCCTCCCTTCGGAGAGAGGCCTCATCCAGTAGTGTACTGAATATGGCTGTGATTTATTTATATATATATATATAATAAATCACAGCCATATTCAATCCACTAGTGGATGAGGCCTCTCTCCGAAGGGAGGAGTTGATCTACTGCTTCCACACTGACTAGACGGGTTGGTTCACATTAAGCTACTTCATACACATCACAAAAGAAATGGCTTCCAAACAAGCTTCTTAACTGCTAGTAAAAGTTCATATAGCCTTGCTTATCACTTCCATGAAAATAGTTTCAACTTCTGCCAAATAAAAATGTTTCCGATTTTCTGTCTAATAATCTTGATCAAAACATCTTCTAGGGGACGGGGAGAAATTTAACCCTGGCAGGGACGAAAAATAACTTTACCAAGTTGGGGAAACTTCCTTACCAGCTGGGGGAAAATCCCTGGTATCCGCCCCGCTAATTCGCACACTGAAGATGTGGACGTGTGTGACTGGGTAAAGATGTGATTGCGTCGGCACCCCAGAATATTTTTCGAACATGGAATTGACTGTTTTCTTTCCGATGGCATAAATGTATTAACAGTTTCGGAGAGTGCTTTTGAGTAATAAATGTGCAATAACACATTGTTGCGTCTGACCCATTTACACATAGAGTTAGGAATATAAATAGAGGGAACCTTAGCCTGTTTTGTAGGAGAGGGGAATGAATCCAAGAGACGGAAGGGAGGAGGCATTTCGGCCATCTTGTGTGGCCCCATATTCCTATTTTCCGAGTATTGCCTCTATCAGGTGCACTCATCCTCTATCGAAAAAGGCGATCCTCACAGTACTCGGTATAGAGGGACTCTAATGGGGCCACACAAGATGGCTGCCGATGAACCGAATTTGTTTCATGTGACGTCATGTATGTTCTTTCTATTTTCTTCCAAACTCTATGCATTTACATCTAACTGCCCGTCATAAAACCTTCTATTTCAGAAGATCATTTCTAAACTATTTCTTATTTAATTATGATCAACGTCCTAAACAATCCTATGAGCTCTTAGAACGGGCCTACAATGTTTGTTAAAGCGGCTTTTGATTCGTACGGTAGGCAATACCGGGTTTGAATACAGGGCAACAAACACATAGAGGAAACATGCTACGAATTCGGCCACCCGGCGACTTTGTAGTAATTTATTTTATAAACAAATCAATTAATCATTAATAATTTTAAATTACCAAAAGTTCGATATTTAAAAAAAAACACAATCTTTAATATAAATCGAATGTTGACATCGAATAAGCTTATATTTTCTGAGTTGCAGAGTATTCGATTGCAACGGAATGTTTCGAGATTCAACCATTCGACTTCTAATTATTCTTCTATTCACTTGCGAGATGAAGAATAATCTAGTAACAATACAGATGATGTAAGGAAACACGTTAAGACATTGTTTAGGATGAAACTCTACATTGTAAGATGCAGTTGCCGTTATGATTGCATGGAAACGATGAAGAGGTATATGATACAAACCAAAAAAGTTTTAAAAGTAAAGAACAACCCAAGGGCGAGCAAAGAGACTAACATTTGTTTTGAAGGGATCTGCCGCATCCAAGAAAAAATCATAACACAATCTCGACATCAAATCGAAAGTTTCCGATCTCCCTCGCGATTGAACTTGGACGTCCCTTTATTCACCTTCGCGATGGTCTCTAAGGAATATCGGAGCCAGTCATCCTGACTGAAGTTACTATCCTTATCTTCCTTAAGACGCGGTTTCGTTTAGGCAATGGTCGTACGCAATGACCGCATTCAGCGAATGCGTGCAACAGAAGCATTTGGTGGGGTAGTTTCGTTTGTGAATTTGGCGCCGCGCGATGCCTTACTATACTTTATACGATTTACTTTTCGTGCATTACATCTTTCTGTAAACAATATTTCTTAACAGTAACAGAATTTTAGGCACGATTACAAACAACTATAATAATAATATAATCAGCATTTCAACTCAACTTTCATTCAATATAAAACAATAATGTTACTTCAAGCTGCCTGCAAACTCTGCTGCCATTTATTGAACACCTAACTTACTACAGGACAATCACATCTTTGCATGTATTCTCTTTCTTTCGGGTTTTACCAACAATGTCATAGTATTTTCGTGCATTCTTAAAGTTCCAAATTCAAAGAAAACACGAATATAAACTGCACAACAATCTGCAACGCATGCGATTGCTGCAGCTTGACTGATCTCCGAGGAGTCGTTGCAACAGTTGCATGCGACACCATGAATCCGATGCACAAACCAAACCGACTCCACTGATTTCCCTTCAACGTGTTAATGCAGTGACGCGTGCAGCAGTTGCTTGCGATCATTGCATGCAATCATCACACAAACGAAACTGAACCTTTAGCCACACCAGGCGAATACCGAAACGGTACCTAGGTATAAAAGCGCAGTTATCTATTTGTTCTCAGTTTAAGAGTGGACAGTATGTAGCTAGTTGAAGTTGTTCTAAACACAAATAAAAATTGAAAAGATAAATTCTTGTGGTACATTCTTGATCTGTTTGGTATCAGAATTTATACGGACAGAAGACTCTTCAAAAGTTCTTCCTTGCATAGATGCTAATAGGTCTAAAAGAGACAATTTTTCTTTGTTCTGTGTATGTGCGTGTGATACTTCTTACAATAACACATACTATAAGAGAAAAAAGGCGTTCCAAAACGACAGAAAAAAGAAAGAAAAGAAAAATTTCCAAAGGAGGCCAACCATCCATTCCATCCTATATCCATCGAAGACGGATGAAAATGGACCCTCAAGGTGACCTAGCAACACTCTTTCCACGCGGGCAGCCTTGCAAAGATTTCTCCATACGAAGCAGACAACACATCGGCGTGGTCAACTTCACCTCCCCCAGACACAGACACACACACACACACACACACACATACAATCATATATTTATATGAGGTAGAAAAGAAAGGCTGGGAATCAGTGAAAAAAAAAAAAAAAAAGACGAAACCAGTTGCTGCTGAAATAATGCTCTCTTGTTATGCATGGGCTACACAATTGGTGATACATGATATCACTGAGCGTCAAGGGCTGTGCTTTTTCCATACTGAGAAAATTCCTCCTTCATGACCCCTCTCCTCCGCGCAACTAATACTTATGTACAAAAACACCAACAGCAAACCCGTAACACATACAATACGTTACTTTATATGTATAAACATAGACACATGAACGTATGAAGGTTCTGTATACCTTACGTAATAGTTGGCCCGCTAAGATAATCAGCCTATATTATATTTAAAAAAAAAGACATTTATTATCGCTTACACAACATTCTGTTAAGTGATACTTGCAAGGATACACCATATCATTGTTACCAAAAGGTCATAAATTCAAATTCAAACCATCAAATTCATTGTATTAAAGACACTCTGAAAATGTTAAATGCTCTGCCCTTCAAACTTTTTTTCTATTTTTCTGTATTGCCACCCTGGGTACTCGAGATCTATTATTTTTCTACTCCTCCAAACTTTTTCTGTAATACAATCTTTCGCTCGCCAAAACCTGTATTTTTCCATTCTGACACCTTCCGCTCTCTTAATTTTCTGTATTTTTCTGTTTTCCGATCTCCTATCCAAATCTATCTTTTTGTTTTGCTATCCTCCCCCTCCAAACTGCCTGTATTGCCACCCTTTGCCCTCCAAATCTTGTGCACTTTTATATATTGTTACCCCCTGCCCTCCAAATATTGTGTACTTTTATGTATTGTTACCCTCTACCCTCCAAATCTAGTGTACTTTTCTGTATAGTTATCCACTGCCCTCC